>VDFB02339900.1:325249-356971 GCA_007258455.2 Sequoia sempervirens
TCAGCTCTCTCCCTCTCTCTCTCTCTCCTACCCGCCTCTCTCTCTCTCCCTCTATCTCTCCCACCCTACCTAGATAAGTCCCTATCACTCCAACCCCTTCTCTCCCACTCCCTCTCTCTTAGGTCTCTGCCTCCCTCTCTCCCTCCCACCCTACATAGACAAATCTCTCTCTCTCTCTCTCTCTCTTAAAATTCTCCCTCCCTCTAAACACATACATACATACATATAAGCATACATATATACATACTTACATACACACAATCATACATACAAATATACATACATATGTACATACAACCTTATATACATACAGACAAGCATGCATATATACATAAAAGCATGCATGAATACATATATACATAAATGTCATACAAGCATACATACAAATATATAGATACATGTAATAGAATATCATTTAACACAAAGCAATACATAATGTGAGCGTATTATAACATGCTCACGTTATGTCTTGCTTAGGAAACTCAAACACAAACACAAAAAAATATGTCAAAACTATGAAATAATGTGAGTGTGTTATAACGTAAGCACATTATAATGTGAGTGTTATAACGTGAGCGCGTCATAACGTGAGCACATTATAAAAAGCTCACATTATTTCTTGCTTTGGGAATCCCCAAGCATTAAGCTTGGTATTTTTTTGGATTACCAACCCAAAGGCTTGGAGCTCCTTCCCAACGTCCAAAGTTGTGTTTTTGCATATTCTCCAAGATTTCACATAATCGTGTTCATGCTAATTGTCTGGTTTGCACATATTTCAAGGTTAAACAAATTGAATACCTAGGTAATGTTAGGCTCTCTCTTAGCTATTTAACAATGTAATTTTATTCACATTTTGACAATGTTAAGCCTTTCATCATTAATTTCTTTTGTTTGTGTGTTTGTTTTTTGGAAAAACCAGTGTTTGGTATTTTTTCTTCATAAATTAACTGTTCATTAAAATTTCAAACAAATTACATTTTCAGAAACTAGACTCCATTCTACACATTAAAAAAAATGATTTTCAATTATTTTTCAAAATTTATATGGGTAGCATGGCCAAAATTCTATTTTTCAAGATGTGTCCACTTTGAAAATTAGTAAAAAAACAAATATTCATTAAAAAATATTAGAAAAATCAAGCATAAAATATATGTTATTAGCTAATTTATCACTGAAGAGATTTTAAAAATACCCAAAAAAGTTAACCTTTTGAGGGAGCCACAAAATTCACCATGTTATGTTTTTTTGACAAAAACAACACCAATTTTTGTGGCTCCCTCTTTTGAACCCCTCAACCTATACCATTTAAAAAATAAATTAGTAGTTTAGAAAGAAGATCAAAGCAGTTGCTACACTATTCTTGTTGCATCTTAAAAATTTGAGTGTAACTATTCTTAATTTCTCATCCAAGGTCAATATTTCCTAATTTTAGAAATAAAGTGGCCACTTAAGACCCCTTTTTGGCCCCCCATCTTTTTGCACTTACCCATTAATATATATATATATACATTATGATTTTTTATATATTATATTTTATATATATATATATATATTAAAAGAATTTGATATTTCAAGTCTTTCTTCCTTCTTCAACTAGAAGAAAATGGCTTCAAGTAAACTATCTACACATGCTAATAGTAGTTTTTTTTAAAAATATGGCTAACTATAGCATCTTCGAGGGCCCCAAGCCTAACCTAGGTTTCCTTAGCCTAGAAAATGGTAGTATCCTAGCACATTTGAAAACTCCTCTTGTCGATGGTTTCTTCCCCAAACACAAAAAAGGCTAAGTCAAAAACCTTTGGAGGTTTTTGACATCTACAAACTAGAGATTACTAAAAAGGTTCTCGAAGTTGTTCAAACCTGGTCAACAAGAGGGGCCTAGAAAGGTATGAGGCACCAATAATTGAAGGGCGGTTGAGGGACTGATACTCTACCTTATCCCCACAACTCCACATAATCTCCCAATAAATAATTTAGCTCTCGAAAGGTGAATAAAGTATGGTAGAAAAACCCTCAAGTTTCCAACAACCATTTCCAATCAACAAAGGGTATTCTTCTCTCCTTTCCAAACACCATTCAAGTTCCTTCCTCTCTTCAAAAAAATAAGGAAATACACAATGGTGCCCTATTTGATCCAAATACTCTAAAATTTTCTCATCTAGAGAACTCAGAATGGGAGTTGAACAAATTTTGGAGGAGGAAGCATGATATTCCAAAACCTAACACCAAAGTCATCCTTAACCAAGAGGAAAATAAAAAGAAGCAGAAGGGTCTATATCATATCACCTTTCCTAAGGAGATTTTGGCAGATCACATAGAAGATTTGAGGGGTAAAGTGTTAATTGGTAAGTTCTGGAACTTCACCTCCCCTCTAGAATGTTTATGATAATGGGTATTTCAAGAATGGGAAGGAGCAAATCAAGTCTTCTACATTGATTAGTGTAGACACTAAAAAATATCCTAAGCCTGTGAGTGTCATTTTTCTTCATCCTCGCCCTTCGATAATTGAATAATTTTAGTTATTCAATTATGTTTGATCATATTCCTCTATTAATTAAATAAATTTTAATAATTATTTAATTAATTCACTTTCTAATCTTTATTCTATCTTGATCAATTAAATAAACTAATTGTGTCACTAATTTCTCCCTATTCTTCAATAGTTAAATAAAGTATTATATATTTAATTATTTTGTCACCTTTCATCTATAATTAAATAATTACCATTGATTATTTATCTATTCATGGTCCTTTAATTCTTCTATAGTTAAATAATTATTAAAATTATTTAACTATCCCATGCCACCTCCCCTATTAAATAATTAATCTAAATTAATTATTTAAGGTCTAATTTTCATCTCTCAATTTAATTAAATGCTCCTTTTGTCATTTTCTCTAAATAAATAATTTGGATAAATTATCTATTTGCCACTTGTCATTCTCTCTCAAATTTTGAATAAATAATTTAAAATAAATTATTTATGCACCTCCACTTGGTCAAAGATACCCTACCATTATTTCATGTCATAGCTTGCATGTCCTTGCATGTCTGTCATAGCCTACATGTCTGTCATAGCTTGCATGTCCCTACATGTCTGTCATAGTTTGCATGTTTGTCATAGCCTGCATGTCCCTACATGTCTGCCTGTCATGATTCCTCCAAGAATAACATATTCTTGGTGCATCAATTCTAGACCATTGATCTTGGAATCCTTCTAGAGGATTAATCTCAATCGTCCATTCAAAAGGTTGTTTATAAAAACAACCTTCCTTCTCCATTTTCATTTTAACAGCTAATTGTCTCCAACTTTCTTGCTACCATTTGCAGGTTTTGCACAAGTGTTTCAACAAATATGAGGGCAAAGTTACATAACAAGAAGAAGGATAGCAAGAGAAAGAATCAACCATAATGGGGAGTACTTTCTTTTATGTTTTTCATTTTTGATTCTCTCCATTATTTGTTTTCTCTTGTTGATGTGGTTTAATAGCTCAGTAGTGTTGGTTGTCACTTTATCTATGCTATTTGATTTCTAACCCCATCTTACAATTAGGGCAATAGTTTTTTTGTGAAAAATATTAGAGATGATGTATATCAATTGAAATCATGGGTTATGAAAGGTGTTGGCTTATATTTTCAACCATGGGTGCCTAATTTTAACCCTAGGACCTTAATTATTAAGTTCATTCTATTTTGGGTGGAAGTCTTGGCTAACCAGATGGGGATTTTTATAAATCATGACTTCTCCTTCTTCAATAACCCTAAGAAGCTAGTTAGGCTTTGTATCTTGTTAGACACTGACAAATATTTCCCTAGAGAGATTAAAATTAAATCAAAATTTGATGTGTGGGTCCAAAGCGTCTTTGTTTCAACTCTAGAGAGCGTTTTTTCCAACTTGCCACCTTACATGCCACTTTAGTAGAGAATTCCCTCTTAAGAATATCGTCACCCCAAAAAATTCCCAAGAAATAGAAATACCAAATGGACAGTGCCTAAACAAAGGGAAGCTAGAAGCTTCTCCTCATAAAACAATTTAGGACCCCTTTACCTATTATGGTAATGAAGGGAAAGAACAAGATCTTACCCCAAAAAAATATGGATGCTTAGAAAATACATACAAAACCCTAGCTACAAAAAAATCTCTCTCAAACACTCATATGAGAGTAACTTTCTCCATACCAAATCCATGGTAGAAGAATGTCTCTCATATCCCTAAAGTAGTCCCTCCTCTTCCCCTATTATTTGTTTCCAATATGCCAACTATATCATTGGATAATTTTGGGGAGATCATCAAATCTCTCATTTGGAGTGATGGGAAATCACAATATAGTAATGATAAGAAGAGTAAACAGGCCCCTCATACTTCAGGGATGAAAGAGGATACCTTTCAAAAGAATGAAATATCTATTGAATATGATCTCTGCTAGGAGGACATAATTTAAAGTGAGCTCATAAAAGCAACTCTAGACTTATAAACTTTATCTATTCATGAGCTTCCAAAAAATTCAAACTTGGAGGAAATGGTAGATCAGGGGTTGAATAGTGTGGGATCATAGCCGATAAAGGAAATATATGATGAAGTGGATAGAGAAAGCTTTGAAGCAAAATATGACTTTTCTCAAACACTATCCATTTCACAAATGCCTATTGTATCACCACCACCTAAAATAACATTGGGAAAAAGAGGCAATAAACCTCACTCAACTAAATTTCAAGTTGAAATCGCAACATGTATTTAGCTTACATTGGATGGAAATATAAATGGAGCTTCAGAAAGGTAGGCTATACCAAGGAGAGCATGTTTCTCTCCTTGAACTCAATGAAAATTATATCTAATAATTTTAGGGGAATTAACTTTCCAAGCAAAAGAGCCCAAGTGAAGCATCAAGTGGATGCTTCTAGGGATGATATAGTACTCTATCAAGAAACAAAACTATTAGAATCTTCAAGCTCAACAACCTTTAAACATTGGGCAGTTTTGAACTTCTCTCATTCACTAGCACAAGGGGCCTCAGGAGGCCTTCTAGCATTATGGAATCCCAAAAGATTAGTGGTTGAAGTAATTGCAAATTATGCCAATTGGAAACTATTAAAATCTCCAGATTCAACTTGACATTCTGGCTCTTCAATGTGTATGGTCCCTCTTCTTCACATGCGGAGAAAATCTTATGGGCAGAGGTTTGAAAGTGGTTCTAGATTAGTTGGGGAAGGTAATTTAATACTTGTAGGAGACTTTAATGCTATAACCTCACTAAATGAGAAGAAAGGAGGAATTATTCCAACTTAGAGGATAATGGAGGAATTACATCCTTCATAAATGATAACACATTGATGGATAATATCCCAAGCAATGGAAAATACACATGGACCAACAAAAGGAAATACTTTATTCAAAGCCCCGAAAGATTGGATAGATTTCTAATGTCATCCAATTGGCTACTAGGGGACTATACTCTCATGTAAAAAATTCTTCCATTCATAGGGTTTGATCACTTCCCAATTATATTAGATATAATTGAAAAAGGAACTAAAATAAATCAAGGTTCTTCCTTCAAATTTGAAGCTATGTGGTTCAGACACCTAGATTACCTTCCATTTTTAAAGAACAACTAGCAAAGCACTCATATCATAGGGTGAAAAATGTATTAGTCTTGCAAAACGCTACAATATATAAAGTATCTTGGGGGATCACATTGCATTCAAGAAGACACAAAGAACATAGAAATAAAACATGCAAAATAAGTACTTCACATGCA
Source organism: Sequoia sempervirens (assembly GCA_007258455.2). Lineage (NCBI taxonomy): Eukaryota > Viridiplantae > Streptophyta > Pinopsida > Cupressales > Cupressaceae > Sequoia > Sequoia sempervirens. The sequence goes on from VDFB02339900.1 coordinate 331,004, forward strand.
ATCCAAACTAGAGAAAGTCATTCACATCCTAATCTTGCTCATTATAAATCATGGAAGGAAGAAAACTAGCTAAAGGGAATACAACAAGTGCCATACTAGGTGTATCTCCAAGTGCAATAGATGGTGGTTCACTCTCATCAAGAGGATCATCATGGTTTCCCCCATCTAAATTATTTCTTTGAAAATAAAAAATTAAGCTCATTATGCACCTCCTCATCAATTTTTAGCAATTTCATCATCATCATCATCATCTAAATTGATCACAGTAGGAGGTTTTATGACAATTTCATTTGAATTCTCTTGTTTTATTTCTTATTTTGGTTCTATGTCTTGTTTTGATGAAAGTTGGATTTATTCTTTAATTGTTTCCATGGGTATTGGATTATCATGCACTATTTTGTTCTTTTCTTCCAATTGGTGAGCAATAGCACAATGTCTATGCCTATGTGTTTTAGCATTTCTATTTCTTTTTGCATGATTCTCAAGTTGTGATGGGGTAAGAGTGGGATTATCAACCATTGGTTTCTTTTCTTCCCTTAAGGGAGGAACTGAAAGAACCATTGAGGGTTGTGAAACCACTGTCTCTTTAGGTCTATACACTTTTTTTTAATCTTTGGAGGCACAAAAGGAATCATTTTATTGTCTCATGGTCTTTTACAGGAGATGGGTGGAGGAACTTCAATGTACTTATCTTGGTTACTTGGAATGGTTTTTGGCTCAATCATAGGTTCATCAATGACAGGATGGGGAGAAGGAACAACCATGGACCTAACACTTTTAGAAACATTGCTAAGAGATAATTCTACTATGTGTTTTTCCTTGAAATTTTGATATGAATTGAAAAATAAGTATTCACGAGGCTTTATAAGTTCCATAGGCTGAGGCCAAAATAAATCCAATGAAAAATTCCCACAGGAAGAAAAAGGATTAAACTCACTATGGTGTATTATAAATATCTAATTTCCAAAGATAAACTTTATGCACTTGTGAATAATTGATAGGATGACATTCATGGAGTGTAGCTATGAATAACCTAGCTTCACACAAATTTGGTATGATGATGAGATGAAAGAGAATGAGATATCTAATTGTTTAGGTCTAACTTTGAGAGGAAGAGTGATGGAACCTATCGTAGGGTGAGAAAAATCATCATGAGTTTTTATCCATGCTTTTGATTGTTCATAGGTATCTTGATAAAGCTCTTGCACAAACAAGAATTCCTCAGTGATAACATTATCTACACATGCAGGATCAATAAGTGTTCTTTGTGCATATTTTTTATTGATACGACCAATAATGTAGAGAGGACATCAGGCTCATGTCTAAGTGCATCATCATTAGTGAAAGCAATGTTAGGTAGCATGGTGAGTTTGACCTTGTGAGGTTGCACATCCAAAAAATCAACCATTGTTTGTAGACCATCTTCATTATTATTATAATAATTAGTAATGTCATTTGGTGTATCAATACTCATCTCATCATTATTAACATCACAAGCTTGCAAAAAGTTGGTTGAATGGTTAGGCATAGGATTGGTAATGATTTGTAAATTTTGGTTAGATGGGGTGATGAATTTATTCCCTTGGTCATTAACACCACCCAACTGGATGTGATTAGAATTAATGAAGTCTTGAACTTGATGTTTAAGATACATGTATCATTTTGTATCATGTCCAATTGTGTGATGATATTGAAAAAAGGTATTTGGATTGTAATTTTGAGGTAAAGGTTTGGTTATATCCATTGGTCTAAAAAGAGGTAGTCGAATTAGGTTCTTACTCAAAAGTTGCAACAAAATTGAATGGAGGGAATCAAGTAAAGGGGTAAATTATCTATCTTTTTCCCTAAATTGGTATGGTGTTGAAATTATTGTGGCAACTTGAGATTCAACATGATTTGTTTGGGTTGGATTTATCTTTAGAAATTTCTTTTTTGGCTTCTTGAATGGTTAGTAATTATTTTGATGTACAGGTTCAGATTTCTCAGTGTGAGCTGATGAAGATGCTTCTTCATACTTTCTAATCAAATTTTGATAGCGACTCCACGAAGTGTCGTACACAAGTTATAAAGGATGGAAATTGCATTAATAGGAATTTTTCCCTTATGTTCTTTTGTAAGAAGTCAATAAACATTCTTTGGATTTATGCATCAAGAAGAGTTAGATTGACTTGTGATAATATCAACTGATAGCGGTTTATGAAATCTATAACCTGTTCACCTTTTTTTGTTTGCATCACATTAAATTAGTTATATTAATCTGACCAATATTGATTTGGAAATGGTTGAGGAAAGAATCAGCAAGCTCTTTGAATAAGTGAATTGAGTTATTGGGAAATGATCAAACCATTCCAAGGCCATGTCTTTCAATGACCTAGGAAATTTTTTAGCTAGTAGTTTATCCTCAAAAATAAAGTCACTACATAGGTAGTTTATGTTGATATGTGATTACTAGGGTCCCCTTTAGCATTGTACTTGTCAAATCTGGGGATCTCTATGTTTAGTGGAATTTATGCTTTCAATATCTCAAGTGACAATGGGCTCCTTGTAATATATTATTTTTGATTCATTGTTGAGATTTGTTGTTGAAATGATGTTACATTTTGTAGAAGTTAGTTTATGACGAAATCGTTGTTTGAGATGTTTTGGGAATGCAATGAGTATGGTGGAAGTGTGTATGTGTTAGGTGGGCTACTGTGTTGCAAATTTATGAGTGGAGATGGAACTTGACATGTGACATGTAAAGATCCAAAACCAAAAAGGATTTCCAATGGAGAGACCTATTGTTGAAGTTTTTCCAATGCTTGGTTGGGTTGTTGAACTTGTAACAATTGGATTTGTGAATGTAGGAATAGTGGCTATAGTGGGAGGGAAAGAAACTTGGCTTCCTCCTTGACTTTGAGTGTATCCCAAAGCTTGAGCACAACTAGCCATTGTAGGTATATTGTTATCAACTATAAGGGAGCTAGGATATGCACAACCTCTAATCCATGATCATCATTAAGTAGTTTCGTCATGTTGTCAATTATAGTATTTGTTTTACCCACAAAGTGTTCAGTACTCACATAGTCTTGAATTTTTTCTAGGTCTTTATCCAATTTTCTCTGTTTGTCTTCAGGAACATGGACAACCATAGTCTCAACATTGATAAAATAGGTGCTTGTAAGGTAATCATTAGCATGGTAACATCAAGAATATAGTTCAAAATAGGTTGTGTATTAACAAAACTAGTCATGAAAGAGTAGTAGACTCATGATCCACAACAAATGTAAAAATAATGCAAGATACCATAAGTTTAGAACTATGTCTCACTAACGTATGACAATAGGACACCAAGTCATGAAATTCATAAAATTTACAAAACATTAAGTCTACCCACTTGAAAACTAGGTTGGAAAACACAACAAAATGACTAAAAATAGGAATCAAACAACATAAGAACATAAGAAACACAGTAATAGAGATATGTGATTTTTTTTTTTCTAAAAATGCTTAGTAGGATAGATTTTCCCAAGGGCGTCTGAGTCCTAGTTAGAGGTTTTGAAAGTTCAAAGTTTGACTATGTATTACCTTATTTAAGAATGTTGATTCTACTTGCAAATAGTTGTTATATTAAATAAATTCCCAGAATTTGCTTAATGTATCCCAATTCGATGCAAAATGTAAGTATACAATGATGTTGAGGATTTTTTTATCAAATTTGTTTGTAATTGTAGATCTAAAATATATTAATTGACTTATTGCAAGATGTAGAGAGCTAAAAAATAATTATTTTTTAATGCAAATTTTGACCCTAAACAATGCACTTTCTTTCACCAAATGAACTAAATATGCAACACTTTATAAAAAGCAATTATGAATTTCAAACTGAGATTTACAAGTACAGTCAAAATGAGCAAACAAAGACAAACAAGTGTGAAAAAGACTACTAATGCACCTATACAAGGATAGGGTCACCCAAGGGCATATGGGTCCTTGCACATGGTTCTAAAAATTGAAAAATTGAATGTTTAAGTTGTTCCTATCTGTGCAAACAAATTTGACAGTGATTGTTTTTCCAAAAAAATTAAATGTAAAGGAAATACAAATGTATGGAAAATGACACATTTTAAAAACAATTTTAAAATGAAAATTTGATCTAAATGATTGAAACACACCATAATGCAGGCTATGATACAATAAGGATACAATATTTTTTTTATTTTTATGAGTTTTTGTGAAGCAAATATGAAATCCTAAATGAAAAATGCAAAACAATGCAATTCAAAACCTAGATCTAGGATTTGAAAGGTTGTCAAATCATAAAGTTATGATGTTAAATGTCAAATTCACTAAAATGAAACATAGAAAAAGGGAGAACCCTAAGTCTAATTTCTAAACCTAGGGTTTAATTCATGGGGTCATTTCTCCAAGTTGCATTGGAAGGTGGATCAATAAGGTGGATAGATTGACTATCAACTAAAGAGGTGAGCCAATTATACTTGGATCCACTTTCTTAGGGGTTTGGAAATGGATTGGGAATTATCTAGAATTATTGACCTAATTAGACTATATGACCAAATATGATAAATGTAAAAAGCTCAAAATGTACAAATTGGAATTGTAGATTGCAAGTGGATCTAGGAAGGGAAAATTGATGTGTAGCATGTGCAGAGGGATAGAGTCACCTAGGGCCATATGGGTCCCTAATAGGAGATTTTAAAACTAATCAAACAATCATCTGTTGTTGGATTTTAGATTTTGATTTCTGGTTGCAGAGTTGTTAGAATATTGTTAGTAAAGTATGTAAGTGAGTTTCCATGTCTTGACAAGATATGTGACAAAAAAGACAACAATGGAGAATTTTCCTTCAAGATCTCTTCAGTCCTCTTCAAGCCTATAATATACACATTCAAAAAGAGGATAAATGTTGGGCCATTTAGGGGCTTTCCTCAGTAAAGACTTTGTGTAAGTGTTTCCACTTACACAATGGAAATGCTAATGATAAATCAATAATGGGAAGGAAGGAAATGATGAATGAACAAAATACTACAACTCACCACCCTTTAATGGCTTCCTTGAAGGACTAAAGTCACACACATCACTTCAAGGTTTTCAATCTTGCTTGATAGATTTGCTTCAATGCTTGAATACTTGAATACCCACAACAATGTTATCCTTCACAAAACATGAACATGGACACATAGAATTTGACATGATGTTGGATCTTGAATTGCTATAACAAACTTTGAAATTCTTCTCTTGAATTTCACTTGATAATAGTTTTTACTTAAACGCGTGTTCTAGTTGTTAGATTTCAAATGATAAAGTGACTAGGTATTTCTATGAATTATTCTAATTTCTTGAAAATAAAATTCCAAAAGCCGACAATTGAAATTTGAATTCTAAATGTTAAAATGCCACCAACAACATATTAAAAATTGGTCCTCCAAAAGATAGGGGGACCCATATGCCCATGGGTGTATGGTTCCTATCCCTATTTGCTAGGACATTAAATGTTAGGATCATAACATTTATTATTTGTATTTATTTAATGCTTACAAATTTGTTAGAAAATGGTAAAAATAGGCTTTAGAATGCATAATTTAGGAAATTAGGGACTCAATTAGGTTCATTAATTTAGGAGGAGCCAAAATATAGTGTGAAATTGTTAAGGGTGGAAATTTTTTACACTATAATAATATACATATATACATACATAAAATATCTATTTTTAGGTCGCACAATACAACCCACAGATTAAAAATATATAAAATATAAAATAAATTAGTGCTTTGAGCATTGCACATATAGCACTTTAAATGCTAATTTCTAGAAATAAAGTTCTTAAATTCCCAACACTTGGCACTAAGGGGTGAAGGCCCTGCAACTTAAGGTCGCAACCACTAACTACAATAAACTAATTTGTCTGCAAAATATAGACCGTGACATTTATTTTAATCACACAATTTTAAAATTACCACTAGTGCTAAACACCTAACCACTAGTTGTAACTTCTAGGAGCATCACCAAATCTCAACTGCAATCACCACCCTACAACCACTGCTAGTGGCAACATCACCCACATGCCACCAGCGCCCTCTAATAGGCCAAATTGAGCCTTTTTTTCAAACTTGCATAACTTTTTGTCATAGTGTCCACTTTTTGAAAATGAGATATTTCCAAAAAGCTGGAGATGAGCACTTTCCATCTATAGAGTTATTGAAAATATTTTTTGGCTATTTTTTGCCAGATATTTTAGGTTGAAGTTGTTTGTTTCTAATTTCTTCAACAAGCCATAACTTTTGCCTTTGTGCTCTGATTTTTGAAAACAAATAAGCATTGGAAAGGTAGTGAAGAGCACTGCACATATATAAGGCTATTTTTTTAGATTTTGTCTCAGGTTCATTTTCAAAATTTCTAATTTTGGCTATTTTGAACCTATTGAGCATTGTATCTTGGAAAAGGTTGTGTAATCACATTGAACTGTAAAGTTCCAGCCTTATAATATTTGGAGGGGTGATTTTTGATACTAGTGAAAAGGGTGGGTGTGGATTGGTGATCTCTTTTTAATATCTTTTGTAATCATTTTAGGATCTATGTGTTGATCAAAATTATAATATCATGTCCACATAGATATAGTATGTGTTCTCCCGTTGATACAAAGCAAGTTGCTTTGAAATAAAATTTACATTCCTTTTGTAATGTGAGGTTGGAGCCTCTTGATTTGAGTTGGTACTTAGTGGCTATGTTGAATTTTATTTTGAGGAGATTGGTGTCTCTTGTAGGTTGGTGCCTGCAAATCAAAATTCAAGGGAATTGGTGTCTCTTGTGGGTTGGTGCCTACAAATTAGAATTCAAGGGGATTGGTGTTTCTGTTTTGGGTTATAATTCTTGTGGGCTAGTGCATGCAAAATTATTTTAAGTTCTATATTATTTTGTGAGGTTGGATTTGGGTGGTAGTTCTAAGAAACTAAATTCTCGCCATGGTTTTTACCTTTTGGGTTTCTACATTAATCTAGTGTTTGCTTGTGTGGGTGTGTTCATTGCTTGCATTGCTATTGATTATGTGTTGATCATGTTATTAATGCAATAGTTTAAATTAAAAAAGTATTAAATATTGATTCACCCCTCCCTATTAGTATTTGTGTGTCTAACAATATTATGTGTGTGAGAGGAGTGAAAAAAGGGTAGGTTATATCACTAATGTGTTGGAATATGATACTAAGATCAAACCAAAAAACTTGAAAAAAGGAAAAACATTATATCATTATCTTGTTGAAGACCTCTAGAAAGATAGGAAAATAATGAAGATGATCATTTGATCAATACTAATGATAAATGATGAAATTTGTTATAGGAAACACTAAAGTTTATAAAAAACACATAGCTAATCTAAATCTTGCAAAGATAAGAGCACTCAAAATGTAGAATAATTTATTTTCACTTGTTCATGGTGTTCTCTCCAAAGTTAAATATCACATCATCCTTCAAAGGTTCGTTGAACTCAAAAAAACTAAATCGGTGCTGCAAGAATCCCATCAAGGTTCCATAAGATGCCATTATTTTGGACACAAGAGCATAGTAGGGATAAATTTTAGCATTATAGTGGTCATGTTCATCATGATATCCAATTAATTCATTGAGACCATCATCTAGGTAGAACATCTCATTTATAGGATTATCAAGGCCCTCAATAATATGCAAAATTCCTTCTTCTCCTAGTTTAACTTGACCTCTTCTTCTTGTAGTGTAGTATGTAGCATAAGATGTATCCATCTAAGTACCACTACAATGGATGCCACCCATTTTATAAACAACAATATACCCCACTTTACAAGATAGTAAAAATGATATTATCCTCTAGGAATTATTTACTAGGGTATGTGGTAAGCTAGACCTCTACATTGTTTGCAACTCTAATGACATTCACTTCCCCAAAGTCTATATAGCAAAGAACTTTATGTAAGGCATGGATACTTTTATAATTAGTTTGGAAATAACTTTGAGAGGCAATAAATTACTTGAGGCCTCAAAGTCTAATATATAGTTGTGAGCCAACCACCCATCAATCAACAAGGATGCATAGAAGAGATAATTTAATTTCCCAACATCTAGGGAATTTTTAAGCTAAACCTTGTGTACATATTGAACATTTATCTTAATAGTGTTTTCAACAGTAGAACTATTAGGCACAAATGATCTTCACCTATAAAAGTAGAATCTTTCTCTATGGCTAGGGATCCTAAGAAGATCACATCTAGGTATTTATATTCAGACCTAGATGATGTCTTGAGCAATATAGAAATGGGAATGCAACTAGGAAAAAGGGTAGACTGCATTATTGTGACATCGTTTATGGTAGGTATAAATGATAAGACTTCATTGCAAGAGGAAATATTCATACTTTATTTTTCATTATTTACTTTGATTGTACCTTGCTCCTTTTGCAAAATATCGTCACTTTTGTATCCTCTAATTTGAACTCTTCTTTTCCACAACCTTATGAAATCCTATTGTACATAAGGATATTAAACACTTAGTCATGTTTTTGAGACATACCATTTTATATCATGAATACTTGCATAAGATCCTCTTCTTTCTATTTGTATTCTTTTTGACATCACTATCCATGGTGTCAAAACTTAATCTCTATTTTCAATTATTTTTTGTGAAAAGTGAATAATTAGCCTAACTATACCACTTACATCATTTCTAGTAGGTACCTAGTGTTTTCTTGATTGGTATCCAATTTGAACTTGCATAACTATCACATTGATTAATGCTTTAATACATTCATACAATGGCTTGGCTCTTTTTGTACCTTTCTTGCAAATGAGTTCCTATATTTTTTGTCTTAGACATGCAAATTATACTATTTCAAGCTAATATTATGCTCATATTGAAGAAATTCATCACATGCAAGTTTAATATTATCATTTGTAGGTTAAAATTCTAATGCATCAAATTGATCAACACCATTGTCATCATAATACTCATGTGGCTAGATCCTAATTTGTGAATTCATTCTACTTCATTGCTAAAATCACCATAATAAATTTCATACTATCCTATAATAGGTCGCATGCCTCACAACTTAGTGAATCCTCTTGAAGATTCATAAAATATTTTTGTAAAGGGTATGTAATTTCATGATGCCTAAAATTTCCATATTTTGTATCACATGTCTATCATTTTATGATGTCTTCTTAGACTAATCAATTTAATAAGGTCTATTACATAGGCATTGTCCCTCATTAAAAATGTTTTGTAATGCTATTGGAAGGCATAAATTTTTCATTTCTTACTACCTTGCATGATAAATATTTCACAACATCCATAAGCCAATTTAAATTTCCTTCAATAGTGAGAGTCTTATTTGTGATTATAGATAATTGAATATGACCACATTTTAACATCATCTTGTTAAATTTAAGTGTCTACATTGGTAAGCCTATCTAGTAGGGAGGGATTTACATCATCTCTTTTGATATGAACATTATATATAATACTTTCATATTAATTTTAATATTGATTGTAGTGAAATATATCTCCTTCATAGTTTACATATTCTTGTTTTAGAGACAATAACCCAACTTTGCATTGATTATACCACAACACAAGATTGTACACTTTAATTTATTTGGTCTAAGGTTGGTGGTATATTTCTCATTTTCATGATTAAATTATTATTAAAATCCACATGTTCTTCATAATTATATTTATACTAGTATCTTCCTACCAAATATACCACCTCATGCTTTTGCAAAGATGATTCATTTAACCTGCATTTTTTCTCACCAAGTAGCTTATTATTTTTGTACATGAGGTGTGCTATCTTCTTGTCCTTGTAGATTGTTGGATTGTCATCAAGTCTTAAATACATTCAAAAAATTTGACCATTAACCTTTAATTGGGTTCATTTTTGGTAGAGTCTCCACTATTCTCTTGGAAGAGAAAATACCTCCCTTTACCAAGTTGTAGAAATGTAGTTGGAGACCAAAAACAATTCAAACCTAACAATAGTGTCATTTTTTCAGCTCTCAAACATGTAATTCCTCTTATCTTAAATACTTACATTCACACCTAGGAGTAGGGTGTGTTAACAAATATGAAAAGTAGGCCTTATGATTAGATAGTAGTATGAGTGGTTTGATTGATATTGTTAAGTAACTCCTTTTGCATTAGCTTCTACCTGACCAAGTCATGTGCCCTCTAAGGTGTTTTCTTAGAATAAAAGAAAAAATATATGAAAGCAACCTCAAGAGATAATCATACTTAATGCACATGTAACACCTATTTGACTATAATTAGTAGTACACATGTAAGAAGGAAGATCCATATCATTAAGAGTTGCCAACTCAAAGGTAAAAAATTGTTGAATCCAATTTATGAGAAAAAGTATTTGGCTATTCTACATACAATCAAATAGTGAAGAAATAAAAAATAAAGGAAATATTGGCTATCCTACATGTAATAATACAATAGAGAAATGAATGGAAAAGAAAAAACATAAATCCCAAGGAGGAGTAGTTAGTTAAAGGAAAGAAGTCTCTAGAAATAAATAATAAGTATGAAATCCCCTATTTAATATGTCATGTCAACATAAAAGAATGTTGGGAATGAAAAGGTGGTTTGAAAAAATAGAAATGTTAGTTAATAAGATAAACAAACTTAATAAAGAGAGTTTGAATTTTACTACCAACAACATACATTTTTTCCTTAGGGATAACAATATTGAAGGTAAAAATGAATGAATCTTATACATAAAAGAATGTTTGGAAAGAGAAGGAAGCTTGAACAACTAGAAATGTTAGTTAACTAGATTATCAAACTTAATAAATAGAGTTTGAATTTTACTGCCAACAACATTAAAATTCTCCCTGAGGACAAGGATATTGAAGGTTAAAGGAGGAAGGAAATTGAGAAAGATAAGGTGAGGACTTAGTTTCTCTTAGTGTTGACCAACATAAAATTTGAGAAGAAGGTGAGGCAACATTTGGCCTAAAGGACTTGGCTAGCTCCTTGGTTCACTCAAGGTGGTGTATGCTTCTACTATTTATGGATTGCACCTTCTTTTTTTTGTTTAAACTATTTTGTTTTGTTGTAAGCTCTAGCCTCTAAGTTTTATGTTGCTTAATTTTGTTGTGAACTTTAACTTTCAAGATTTATGATATTTAATTTTGATGTGAACTTTAACCTTTAAGCTTTGTAAGGGAAGTGCCCCTTGTTACCCCTTTTATTTAATAAAAAATAATGGAGACTTTATCTAATGAGAAAATACTTTAAGATAAAGACAAGTCATGATAGTCTCAAATACATCTTGTAATAGAAGTTATGTAAATAATTATAAAAATGGATCACAAAGATGTTGGGATATGAATTTGAGATCATATATGTGAGAAATAAAATGAATTATGGTTGATGCTCTATCTAGAAGGGATGAAACCATGAAGTTGTTACTATTATTATATGTCATTTCTATTTTATAGATAGATTGAGTAAATTGTCTAAAAAATGGAAAAAAAAAAAAGGAATATGAAAAAATACTTTATAATACAAGAACATGTTGTACCTATTAAGAACTCAACCCTAAAGTTTAAGATGTTGGTAGAATTGAATACTTCTATAATAAGAGAGGGAACTTTGGATTCTTAAATGCATCATATGATTAAAGCATATTTGCTTGGTTTATGAATACATTGTAGCACACACTTTTTGTTGGAGCTGAAAACATGTCATGGGATTAAATTCAAGAGGAACTGAAATCGAGAAGTAAGGGTGGATAGAATACATAGGAATACAACTTCCATAGATAAAAGACCACACAATGTTTTCTATACGGTTTCAAAGATTGAATAGTAAGTATGCGTGAAAGGATACTGCACAAATTTATTTACGCAGTTGTCATTTTCAAACATTAAATTCTAGACAGTGTTTTTTCTTTTTTTAAAAGACTGAAGGAATCGGTTGAGTATCCATCCCTTTATAAAAGACAATTCCCCTGGTAAATTTTTTTCACGCAACCAGTGACAATAGCATGAAACACCCTTCGATACCACATGGATGTGGGGAGACTAGACCTCGTGACCTCTTGCCTACAACAAGATGTTATAGCCAATCGAGCTAGGCCCACCACCCCACGAACTGTAAAAATATCAATTTAAATGACATTCTATTTAAAATCCATTAATGAATGTCATATTTTTCTAATGACATCCCAAAAGAATTCCTCATCTTGAAAACACCCTGTAGAATATTGAAAATTGTACACAACAAATTAAATAATTAATATTTAAAGCTCACAACTAAACATCCCAAAACAATTCCTCATTTCAAAAACATCTCATATAAGATTGAAAATTGTACGTAAAAAATCTCAAAAGTAAAATTTAAAGCTCACAACTAAAGATTGTTGCCGTGTACACAAGCATTAAAAGATACTCTGACTACAAAACATGTGTGCAAATCAAGCAATTAATACCAACGATGTCTATAGAGATTGCATGTTTGACTATATTTATTAATTAATTGAAAATAGAAAATATGTTTTGAATTTTCAATAAATTAATAAATACACTCAAAACATCATCTTGCTGACTACAGGGACGGTATGCCAAATACCTAGGTATATACATTCCAACAATGCTCTGAATGTCGCATTGACTTACAAAACTACTAGGTATGTACAACAAGCATTACAAAGAAAGGAAATTATGGGGTGGTAAGAACAGTAGAGCATATTTATGGTGGTCATGAAACTGACGGTTTCAAATGTTGAGTGGTTAAGGTACTAGCTTATTAGGTAACTTTGGACAATTCTCTTACACAAACGCATGAAATGACTCAATAATGTCGTATAACAGACATCGTCCGACTTTTCGCAGTCATATTCAAATTACTTTTTTCCCCATTCATACCTGTTGACGGCCATCGTGTTAGGGACTTTTAGGGTTTTGCAAAAATTTAGAAATTCGATAATGTATAGAACTTAGATATAACATTCTCCAATATCAGCGCTTTCATTTGGTCAGCTGTAAGATTAGCGAGAGTTACCTTTTGCCGTACAAAACGACCGGCCATGAACCCGCGAAAAGACCGGCAACAACTAAAAAATTGGGCTGGCTCTCCTCAATGATAGTTTTCTGTACAAAATTTTCCTCCATGGGCCCACTATTATAAGCACAGTATAAATGCTCGTGAATATTTTGTCTTATTAGCAAAGCTCTTACATCAAAGCACGGACATGAGACACGAGACTATTATATTAGTTGCCTTCATCTCCGATAATTAGGCCTATATCATTGGTTCACTTCAAAAAGATTCCACGTGGGCCCTCCGTTACGGCAGCGGCTACTTAGCCCCGTTTTTAACGGCAATACATTTAAATAAATCTTTTAACGTGTGAAAGAAGTGTAGTTGTTTGCTGTATAGCTTTATGTTTCTTTAGGGAGGTCTATTCTTTCAGGGTGGCCACCTCTATCGTGCTAGGTCCCACTTGATGTTTCTATTGAATCAGGGATTCAAAGTGGTATTACGGTTTCCTCTATGTCCATTCTTCGACTTACTCAGGGGTGTGCACAAAATTTGCACCAAGTTTCTTCGGAAAGAAAAAGAAAGGAATGTGAGACTCTATTAAGCCATTTTATTTAATGGTTAAGAAGACTGTTTGACTACCACGTGGACTTCCTTTGCAGCATATGGTATGGTGGGCCCTTTATCGCCACATTGGTGATTGTTTCAACTTGTTTTGAAGATGGTCGTTCGATGATTTGATCTAACTGAAGGATCAATGTTTAGAATTTAAATCCGCATCAAATATTTTCACTGACTGATGAAGAATACCATAAATGGGTAACTAAATATTTGACTGGGGAAGAGTAAAAAAAATGGACTACTAACAAGTGGTAAATCAGATGCTACGGTTACGACTTCCAGTTTTGCTTTGATGGCAGTCTGAGCGGCATGGGATTCTTGAGACTTTTGATGCTGCAACAACTTTTCTCAGCTAATATGATGAACAAGAATATTCTCTAAGGTGATGGCTGTTGTAACAGATTTTTGGAATATTAGTAGGTACTTCATTCAACTGGTGACGTGTACTTTCTGGCCCGATGCTTGTTTTCTCCTTCATTCTGTATAAGAAGGATTTCAAGGCCAAAAGTATGGGTTAGCAAGTTAGATAATTTTTGGTCGAGTCTAGGTGAAGTTGCAGAGAAAATTGTAAAGTTCGATGATTTTAGAGAAAAATGCAATTTATGTTTTGAGTCATTTTGTAACAGGTTTTGAGTTCATGGGGATTTAATGTTGTATAATAGTACTAGCATTTGAGTTGAAATAATGCATTCAAGCTCATGTCTCTCCATTGTACATGCATATCAGAACTTTGAATAAAATAACTAAGGGTTGTTTCATTCATCTCACTATTGTGGTGTATATGATTTTATTTTAGCTTTAATTCAAGGAATTAATTAAAATACTTGAATGAGATCATAGGTGGATATGTTCTATATAAGGATTTGGTAAGTAGTATTGGGTTAGAATGCATACTGATGAGATTGTAATGCAATGTTATCAGGGATCTTATATGTTATGTGAACATTAAATCTATCATAAACCCTTAAATACTTGTGAATTTTACTCCCCAATGGATATATGACACTGATCTAAGTTGTATTTATTTGTATGATTCAATATTTGTTTGTCTTTGCCTAAAACTTGCTACAAATTGCAAATCAATGACTATCTTATGCTGTGGGTTGTGTTATAATTATCTCATGCTCCAAATAGTTGATATTACTTATAAGCAACCAATTTATTTCAGTATTATCCTATTATGTTGAGCTATTAGATGAGATTATCTGTTGTATGTTAATGTTGTTTACGATATTGGTCCAAAAGTTGTAAACACATTAAGGGATCACCCTCCTGGGTCTTGCAGAGCTTGAAGTGTATGAGACTTTTTAAATTCCTTATTAGTTGGTCTAGATCCTTCGAGCTACCCTTAATTGGAATTGACAATTCCATAGGTAGATTAGAAGACCAACCTGGTTACATTGTAGAAAAGAACCAACATGACCAAATGACAAGACTATAAGATTGCCTAAGATTCGACAATTATGCCAAAATAAAATATCAAGAAATTGTCAACCTACGAAGTGTACGTCTAAAATGTGAGTAAAATTGGCATTTTATAGAAAATGCAATTTTAGACGGACGACCAAAATTAAAAGTTGATGAAAGCCTAAAATCAGAGGTAAGATTGCGTGTCACATCCCTTAATTAGGGTTAGGGAAAAATTATTAAATGAGTGGCCAAGATGCCATTTGAGAAAATCAAATCGAAGATTGAGAATAAATGTGACAAGAAAATAAAAATTAGCCAAAAGATAAATATTTTGAAAATCAACAAGATAAGAAAATAAGATTCAAAAAATCAAGAAGATAAAGACTGGACAGAAAAAGAAGATTTAGAAATTTAAGAATTTGCTCAATTACTTGATTTATGAAATTTTTTTTGCCAAAAATATGAATTTATGTGACGGTAAATAATTGATTTGGATTATTTACTAAAAGAAGTGGTAGTTAATAATTGTGAAGTCATTTTAAATATGAGGAAAATGTCAAATAAGACAATTAAATAATTGAAGATAATTATTTAATTTATATAATGTGATTAATAATTAAATAAATTAATAAATCTATTTAATTATGAGAGTGAGTGACATATTAAATAAATAAATAAAATTCATTTATTTAATAATCAGAAAGACATAAGGAATTAATAATTTAATTGTAAGAAGATAATAAACCATTAGTGACGTATAGAATAAATAAATAAAATTTATTTAATAATCATGAAGAATAAACAGACATGAATTAATTAAAAACATAATTAAATGTCATAATTATGCTAGAACGAAAGATAAAAAATTAAACTTACAAACCTAAGTCATTTTTATGTATTTACACTTATTATATGTACCCAACCACTCTTCTTAAAGTCTTTTGCTTCAACTTGGAATATGCTTTTCCTTTGCTAGTCATAATCCCTTTCGAATTGTTCCATAAGAGTGGGTGTTTCTATTGATTTAACATATAGCTGTTGCGAGAAAATATAATATCACTTACCCGTGAAGATAGAATTCTTATTAAAAATACAATCTTGACCAACCATTTTTCTTAAAGTCTTTCGCTTTAACTTAGAATATGCTTCAATTAAATTTATACTTTCCTAATCATAATCCCTCTCGAATTGTTGCAGAAGAGAGGGTGTTTTGATTGATATAACATATAATCGTTGCCAGGAAAATATAATATCACTTGCCTCTGAGATAGAATTAAGGATTCCATCACAAACCTATAGCCAGCTGAAGCATTCTTCTATTAATCCTAAGTGACTCCAAAGCAGTGTCTAATGGCATTGAGTATGTCAACAGTACTTTTTATTTATATAGTTTCACAGTGTCTTCTATTACCAAGTTCAGTTACAGAAGCAGAATATGTGTCATCCGTAAGCTTCGACCTACATGATGAAAACTTTTTTCAAACGGACGGCGATGCCTTCTTTATGAATGGAAAAGTATTCCAACTTACAAACAGCGCAAAGGGTCTAGGTACCGGAAGTGCAGGAAGAGTAGTTTACAATACTACAATTCCGTTATGGAATGCTTCTACTAAATCATTTGCCAATTTCACCACTCATTTTCAATTCCAAATCAACTGGACTCGCAACAATTCTGTGGATAGAGATCTCGGTGGCGATGGACTTGCTTTCTTCATAGCGTCTCCGACATCTGGTTTTCAAGTTAGGTACAGAGGAGATGGAGGATTTCTCGGCCTTTTTAACCCCGAAAGTAATGGTAAGTCGTCCAACATGCTCGTAGCTGTTGAATTCGACACATATGAAACGCGTATCGATATAAATGACAATCATATTGGAATTGATGTCAATAGTATAGATTCTGAAGCCTCTCTTCCTCTAGTTCAAAGATTGAATAACGCTAAGATATGGAACGCTACGATAGATTATCGCGGCCAAGAAAATGTGTTGACTGTGTCTGCTGGATCAGAGGGTCAAGTATCAGGCCGCTTGTCACATACGATAAATTTGACAAAATATCTTCCTCCAGATGTTGTGGTGGGGTTTTCAGCTGCAGCCCGTTCGTCAAGCGAGATTCATCGACTAATTTCTTGGAAATTCACTAGTGTTATTTCTGGTTCATCTGAAATACAGTCATCTAAAAAGAAGAAAATTTCGTGGAAAGTAGGTGTAACAGTCGGCTCTGCCATTTTGGTTGCAGCGCTTTTTGTTTCCTTTGCCCTTTGTCGTTATACCAGACGAAAAAGAGAGACAGCCGAGGACATGGAACATCATTCCGATGTGGATATAGCACTGGAACATGTTCCGCGGAAATTTTCATACTCGGAGCTCAGTTCGGGCACCAGTAGTTTCAGCGAGGAGAACAGAATTGGACAAGGAGGATTCGGGGATGTGTACAAATGCATATTAGGACAATCAGAAGAAATAGTTGCAGTGAAGCGCATATCTGCAGGATCAAAGCAAGGGAAGAGGGAGTATCTTGCCGAAATAAGCACAATCACCCGTCTCAGGCATCGAAATTTGGTTCAGCTGTTGGGGTGGTGTCATGAGAAGGGAGAGCTATTGTTGGTCTATGAATACATGCCTAATGGGAGTCTAGGCAACCTCCTTTTTGGTAGAAGGAGAGGAGAACTAGAGTGGAGCCGCAGATATAGAGTCGCCATTGACATAGCCAGTGCACTGCTTTATCTGCACGAGTTATGGGATGAATGTGTAGTGCACAGAGACATTAAATCCAACAATGATTTGCTTGATTCTGAATTCAATGCGAAGCTGGGGGACTTTGGATTGGTTCGACTGGTAAAACATGATCAATGGCTTCAAAGTAGCAAGATAGCAGGGACTTTGGGGTACCTAGCACCCGAATGTGCAGTTACGGGAATATCTAGCACAGAGTCGGATGTGTTCAGCTTTGGCGCAGTTGCTTTGGAAATAGCCTGCGGAAGGCAAGCACTGGATCATAGCCTTGAAAGCACAAAAATACGGCTTGTTGAATGGGTTTGGGAATTGTATGGGGAAGGCAGGTTGTTCGACGCAGCAGACAACAATTTACTGGGAGTATTTGACAGGGCAGAAATGGAACAGCTGATGATGATAGGATTATGGTGCTCTCATCCGGATCCTTCTAAAAGACCCAAAATAAGGCAAGTGCTACAACTCTTGAACTTTGAAGTGCCTATGCCTCGTCTACCCAACACACTGTCTAAAGCCGCATATTCTTCTGTGGAACAAGGCTTCTTTTCTCAGTCGTCAGATTATGCTGCTCCTCCAGATTCGGGTTCTACAGATATACCAAGATAAGGCAAGTTCTTCTAACTCTTTAACTTCAAGTGCCTATACTGGGCTGTTTGTTCTAATAAACGTAAGAACTTGTAAATCATATATTCTTCTCTGGAACAAAGTTTCTTTTCTCAGTCGTCAGATTTTGCTGCTCCTTCAGGTTCGGGTTCTACCGATACACCAAGCACTTCCACTCAGGTGTCAACGTCAACAAATTCAAGCATTGACAAGTTCTCTTGCTTATATTTGGTAGTTGGCTTATTTGTGCAAATATATGTAAGAACTTTATATCATCTACTTCGAGAATTCCTAGTGGCACATTCCATAAACTTCAGAACTTCTATTTCATGTATTTCTCTTTAAATAGGTTTCTAATATTCGCAGTCAATTAGGCCTGTTTTCCAGTTCTTAGTTTCCAGTTTGGTTCCATTTCTAATTTTCCTATTTCATTCTTGCATCCTCACTTGTAACGCATGGAAATCAGCGTTTCTAAGCATGTTTTAATGTCTTATAGTTTTGGGTATTAGTCTTCCACTATGGTGCCTACATGCAGTTTATATGTTTTTACTTAGCCATAAAAGCTATAACTTTTTTCTTTTCATAAGGCTCTAGTTTAATCTTTGGTATGGATTATAGTTTAAAGCATTTGGTTCTAAATTTTTTATTTTTTATTGGAATTAGTTAATGATGTAAATAGTTTATTGGTTTTCATGGTATGCATTGATTCTGTAAATTTTATCATTTTTAATATAATTTTGATAACATATTTTTCATCTACATCAGAGAAGAATTTAAACAATTTGTAATTTCAATATTAATCATAACAAAACTTCAAACAATACAAAATATTTATACTTATTAACTAACGAAAAAAGTCGTGAATTTAAAATTTGAAAGTGTGTCTTTGCATAGCATTGTTTTTCCATTCTCTTTCTTTTATCAAAAAGGTATTTCACTAATAAGAGATGGAGAGGTCATCTGTTTCAAATCTATGGATAGTACATTTTTACAACACTCTATGTTTTCTTTTTCCTTCCTTTCCTAAATGTGAGTTTAGTAATAATTGTTAGTGATCTGTTATCTATTTGAGGTGATTGTGAAATGTTCAGCAAAAGGTGGATTGCTCCTATTTTCACCATAGCATCAACATTCTCAAGGTTTGTAGACAAATAACTCATAACTTCTAAAGAAGTCATTCCAATTGCATTCTCATTGTCTAATTCGAAAATACAAATTAATGTAGAAAGTAATGTTATGTTGATCTTAAAAGAAATATAGGAAATAGATATAGTTTTGCACAACAAAGTTCCATGAATGCATGTCCATTCATTAACGAAACAATCAAACACTTAAAAATCTGAATAATGTTAGATTGTCAAATAGTTTGACCCTTTTATCATGCTACCCATCTATCATTGGAGTTAGCTATAAGACCAGCTCCCTGGCGAATAGTCTGTGAAGGAGAGGAAGCAGAACCAATAGACTTACAAGCCTATTTTGTGGTTATAATTAAATTACAAGGAAGTTCTTTTTTTTTAAAATGTTTGTAAAGGTTTCAATTATGCTTTCTACATGGAAAGTTTTGGCCCATGGAAATCTGTGCATTCTAATCTCTCATATTGATGGAAAAGTATCTAACATGTCCTTTCGGCTCTAATTTCCACCGTTCACCTTTATAATCGAATGGTCTGTCGGAGCTTCCAAGCAGAAAAAAATATTGTTAGTAGTAAACTCCACTATTGGCCAAATCCGTATGTGGTAGGCCCTCTACATAATATGTCTAGTTAACTGATTCGTAAGGATAGAATTAGCCAATTTCTAGAAAAATCTTATGTCCACTTTGTTGTTGGTGAATTGGATAAGCTTTATTTCTAGACATAAAAGTTTAATGTCATGTGAAAAAAAAATTCCATTCACTATAGATTGTATTCAATAATTAGTTGAGTAAATTATGCATTGTTGATCTCTTGAAGTTGATTTCAAGCGAAATCAACATGTGTCGCTTGAAGAAAGATTTGGACAATAGTCTTATGTTAATGTAAAATTGAATTTTAGTTAACTTAATTAGCATAAAGGACCTCATGGTCATCAATCCATTGGTAATATTTACTTTTGAAATCTAGACCAGTATTCATAAGTGAAATCAAGTTTATAATGTCCTTGCATATTCTTGTGAAATCGCTTGAGATTTGAAGTTGAGTTCCCTTATTGGTCAATTTGTAAATCATAAATATTAGATGTATTTATGTTCTAAGCCTAAAATAGAGTGAGTGAATCACAATTAATAAAATCCTTATGTCCACATACTGATTACTGTCGTGAACCTATTTAGACTCGTATCAATTATCATGTGTTAATATGATAAAGTAGGATTAACCTTGTATAATATTCAATGGTTCAAATTTAGCTCGACAAATAAAGCTATTAATATCATAAGATAACATTATTTTACTACAAATTATATACCTTCTTGAACATTTTTATAACTTCAACAACCTCTCAAGACTTTGTTAGTAACTATTATCTCTTCAACAACATGGACACTTCAAAAACAAGGGTCTACTTCTACAACAAAAAAAAACTTTAGTAAAAAAAAATTCATCGTCCACAACAACTCACTTGATGACCCCATGTGTTCCTGACTTGAAAACCTTCCCAAAATATAGTCAAAGAATCCAAATAATCTTGTATCAGACATTCTATTTAAGTGATAATAATCCTGATAATTGCCAAGTGATTAAATATAAAATAATATATTTTCAAAGTTATCTAAATATAATTAGATTATCTAAAATTCTTAATTTAAAAGAAGTCAATATTTTTTTTTAATATTAAACGTAATTGAACATTTAAAAAAGTAATCCTCCCTTTAAATTTACATTAAACATCTTTTAATGTGATCTTAAAATTAGACTCATATAATTGTATCATTAAAAAATTCCTTAATAACTTTTAACTCACCTACCCAAAAATATTAATCCTCTCCCCTAGTATATAGATAAAGCATGTTGACATAAAAAATAATTAAAAATTACATTGAAAATAAGTTTATTTAAAATGAACATCTTTACAAATCAGCAACCCAAAATATGGACACGTGGGAAAATAGGCAAAGATAAATATCAACTAGTACTTGCACCCCAATGAGGTGCAATAATTATGCCGATAGGCTGATTTTGTTTAGAAACACCAAAATGCAGTACGAAAAAGTTTTGTGGGGCCTGATGGTTGAAACATTTGTAGTCAATATGGTGGTCAGAGCTTGGGAGTTTGAACCTTTGCAGATTAATATTTTGTCCAGATGTAGGGGAGAGGGGCCTATAGTGGGGCACCCTAACTTCTCATTTCTCAAAATCCTATGTGGAAATTTCAAATCACTCCCAATTTTGTATAGCAGTTTATTTGGCAAATTAGTGCTTCTATATTTCGTTTTAGGGTCACATCATCAAATATGATGCCACGTCAACATGCTTTTTGTTGAGGTATCCAAGAAGGCCCAAAAGAAAAGTAAGACCGATAGTGGTGCACTAAGTCATGTTTTATTGGTGCGCTGATGTGGCATCACATGATTTGTCAGTTTGTGTATGTAATGGATAAAAAGTGTTTAACAATTGGATATTAAGGTGCTCCACTATAAGACCCATTGAGGACTACTTCTATCCCCAGTATTGGACCCTGCTCCATTATGGGCCCCTCTCCCCTAGTTTGTGCCGACTGTTTAGGTGTGGGTGGGATTATACAACACATTCTAAGATTTGATTTGGTCTGTGTCGGCTATTTAGGTGTGGACGGGTTTATACAGCACATTCTAAGATTTGTTTAACTAAGATTTGATTTGTTTAACATTTGTTTTAATGTGATTTAAAATTTCTCAAATAGATCTAATAATGTGATTTAAAATGAACCACTGAACCTAACAAAATCAAATTGAAATGGAGAGTCTTGTTTAAACCAAAATTCAAGATTTACATTAAAAAACACTCACAAAAATTCCAAAATTTTGACAAGCAAGATCTAAGATCAATGGCATTTCTTAAAAAATCAAATACAATGACGAAGTAACAAATAAAATAGCTTTAATTACATGGAAATGATCAAATAAAATAGCTTTAAAAAATGGTCAGCCGAACTGGAGTGTTACATGTCACTGTTTCATTATTTTTCGATCCAGCTATGAATAGGGCCCACTACACGTGAAAGGAAACTTATCATAACAGAAAACGACAAAAGTATACCAACTCGGTAAATATATTAAAGAATGGATTCCTGCGTTGATTCAGTATTTTAAAAAAGATTCCACCACTAAACGGTATCGACTTCTTTATTCTCAATAATAAATTATATATCAAATAATAAATGTCGTAAACGAAGCAAGTGGCAGAGAAAAAACTCTTCCTATACCAACTCTGTCAAGTCACATAAGAAAATGTGTGCTTTTATATCAACTCAGCGAACTCACATAAAATTATATATCAACATAAAAGCAGCCGCATGTGAAGGATTGTACAATATTTCTTTAACATTTTATATTTACTCAACCAGCATTGGAAGTCGTTAATAAATTTTATTGAAATTGGAGGATACATGGCCATTTTTTTACAACATCTTGGTTGATCTTGAAATAAATGACATGTAGAACTATATCTGAAGTTATATATAATACATGTATTAAAAGTATTTTTAAAATAACACTTGTGGCCACCTCCTTAAGAGTAAAAGTCACTTGTCATAATAGAAAATAAAATACTTCTTCCATAAAGAAAATTAAATCAATTATTATAAATTATTTAACAACTAGCAATTGCACCTTGGTGTACAATGGGTATGCCACAGAGGTGTGAAAGAGAGAGGGGCCCGGGTAAGCAGATAGAGACAGAGAAAGATAGAGGTGGAGATGGAGATGGAGATGGAGAAGGAGAAACATCCTAATTTTGATTGTCATGAACCAAAACAAACTTTGATTCTAATTTCTATTCATTTTTAGGACTTGAGGGCAACTATTCATACAATCCTCTACCTGTAACAAGTTTCATGATCTTAACATCAATGTCAAATTCCATAACTTTGGTAATCCACCCTACTCTTTTCTCACTTAGACCTTTACTTAATAGAAATTCCTTCACACTAGGGTGTGCAACCAAAAGATGAATTTTGTTGTTGGAAATTAGAGGCTTAAATTTCTTTAAACTCCTAATTACAATGAGAACATGTTTCTCAACAAATGTATATTTTTGCTCATAATCAACAAGACCTTGTCTAAAGAAGGCTATTGGCTACTCTAAATTATCTTTTTTTTTTTTTAACTAGCATAGTAGAAATAGAACTAATACTTCCAAAAGCATACAAAATGAAGTCTTTAGAGAAATTTTGCTCATATTCTATTTTAAGACTTCACCTATAAACTTACATATAGTTTGGGATATATTGTGATGTTTAAGGAATATAATTATTCATTCAAGTATCTCATCTTCAATGTGAAAATGAAATCATCTCAATTCTATGTTGTTAAATCTATCTTTTAAATATCTTAATTTTTCAGTAATCCAATCCTTGAAACATTAAGTCCTTGTAATATTCCCATTTTTGGTTCTAGACTAATGTATAAGGAAAATTCAAGCCTAAGTGATTCATGGCCATACATGTATTGTTTTCACATATGATATTGATCTAGTCTATTTATACTCTTCTCAAGCATTAATGGCATTGAACTATCATGAAATGGTTTTGATTATGAAAAAATTAGAAGGGGTCATAATAGCCCCAATGATAGTTTGACATTTTGATTTCCCATGCCAATTCAAAATGATTAAATATACATCTTTCTCAATCATAATATTTTCTTTATTATACATATGTCTAGTTAACTGATTCCTAAGCATAGAATAAGCCAATTTCTAGAAAAATCTTATATCTCCTTTGTTGTTGGTGAATTGGTTAAGCTTTATTTCTAGACATAAAAGTTTAATGTCACTTCAAAAAAAAAAATCCATTCACTATAGATTGTACTTAATAATTAGTTGAGTAAATTATGCATTGTTGATATCTTGAAGTTGATTTGAAGACAACGCGTGTCACTTGAAAGATTTGGACAATAGTCCTATGTTAATGTAAACTTGAATTTGAGTTGACTTAATTAGCATAAGGGATCTCATGTTCATCAATGCATTGGTAATATTTACTTTTGAATTCTAGACCAGTAATCGTAAGTCAAATCAAGTTTATAATGCCCTTGCATATTCTTGTGAAACCCCTTGAGATTTGAAGTTGAGTGCTCTCATTGGTCAGTTTGTATATCATAAATGTTAGATGCATTTATGTTCTAAGCCAAAAATAGAGTGAGTGAATCACAATTAATAAAATCATTATGTCCACATAGTGATTAGAGTCATGAACCTATTTAAACCTGTATCAATTACCATATGTTGATATGATAGAGTACATCATTAACCTTGTATAGTATTCAATGATTCAAGTTTAATTCAGAAAAATAAACTATTAATATCATAAGATAACATTGTTTTACTACAAATAATATATCTTCTTGAATATTTTTATAACTTCTACAACAACCTCTCAAGACTTTGCTGGCAACGATTATCATCTTCAACAACATGAACACTTCGATAACAAGGGTCTACTTCTACAACAAAAACAAACTTTATATATAAAAAAAATCATCTTCCACAACAACTCACTTGTTCCTTACTTGAAAACCTTCCCAAAATATAGTCAATGAATCTAAATAATCTTGATAAGTAGGAAGCATTTTCCATGGCGTGTCAAATTGTGATATTGCTATCAAGATTCAACCATGTAGTTTTACAAATCAAACTCATTGACCCATGGCTCAATGAGTTTGACTCGTAAAACTACACAGTTGAATCTTGATAGCAATATTCCAAATAATCTTTCATCATATCCTTAAGACGTATTTAAGTGATAATAATCTGATAAGTGCCCTGTGATTTGAAAAATGGTCAGCCGAACTGGAGTGTTACATGTCACCGTTTCATTATTTTTTGATCCAGCTATGAATAGGGCCCACTACACGTGAAAGGAAACTTATCATAATAGAAAATGACAAAAGTATACCAACTCAGTAAATAAATTAAAGAATGGATTCCTGCGTTGATTCAGTATTTTAAAAAAGATTCCACCACTAAACAGTATCGACTTCTTTATTCTCAATAATAAATTATATACCAAATAATAAATGTCGTAAAGGAATCAAGTGGCAGAGAAAAAACTCTTCCTATACCAACTCTGTCAAGTCACATAAGAAAATGTGTGCTTTTATATCAACTCAGCCAACTCACATAAAATTATATATTAACATAAAAGCAGCCGCATGTGAAGGATTGTACAATATTTCTTTAACATTTTATATTTACTCAACCAGCATTGGAAGTCGTTAATAAATTTTATTGAAATTGGAGGATATATGGCCATTTTTAGTTCCTGCGGACAGGATACAATCATACATTTTTATTTTATTTTTTCAATTGACCTATCATATTGCACTATTTAAACATATTATTTTTGAATTGTATAGTTTCAATTATAAATTTATTTTTTATATTTAAAAATTAGTATTTATCTCTTTTTCTATTC
>VDFB02339902.1:0-12701 GCA_007258455.2 Sequoia sempervirens
AAATTAAACTACATTGTTACAAAAAAAGAAATGTTGGCAATCATCGACACCCTCAATAAATTCAAGCATTACATCACCAGTTATCAAATATTTGTCCATAGTGATCATGCAGCAATCTGGTATCTCATGAACAAAGCCTCAATATCTGGGAGACTGGCAAGATGTTGCTACAGTCTGGGGCTGACATTACAATTTATGGACATTGAGTGCAGAAGCCAAAATGCTTTATTTTACCTTTCCTAGAATTCAAAGGCAAGAGATGACTCCGCAGTGTGAAGACTCATACCACGATGAGCACCTATTTACTGATCAAGGTTATTCACCTATGGTATCGTGTAACAAATTATCTAGCCATAGGAAGAACTCCTCCTCAATTCTCCCATAAGGAAAATAGATTATTGGTAGAGAAAAGCTTTAACTTTTCTTGGATTGTAGATTGCATGTTTTATACAGGGCCAGATCAAGTTATGAGGAGATGTGTACAAGAGGAGGACACTCATGATATACTTCATGCAAGCCATGATGAGCCGCGTGGTGGAAATTTTGCTGCTAAAAGGACAATAATGAAAATTTTAAATACTGGTTACTATTGGCCAACTTTGCATCGAGATGCAGCCAAATATACTAGGAGATGTGACAGATGCCAACGGATGGGAAGACCAACTCGATTTGATGAGATTCCTCTATTTCCACAAGTTGTAGTTACACTTGCCGACAAATGGGGACTAGATTTTTGTGGGACCAGTTGATCCCATAACCTCCAATGGTAAGTCCTACATCCTTGTATATGCACAAATTTATATCTAAAATGGGTAGAGGCTAAACCTATGAAACATGCTAGGGATAATAAAGTGGATACGTTACTCTATAGAGGAAATATTTACTAGGTTTGGTGTTCCTAGGGAGATAGTGGTAGATTAGGGAGCACAATTTACTTCTACACTTATCATAGCTTTAGTCAATGAATACAATATACGACATAGGAAATCAACTCTTTATCACCCCCAGGCCAATGGCTAGGTTGAGGTCACTAATAGGGACATAGAGGCCATTTTAGCTAAAACCACGGAATTTGCATAGGAAGGACTGAGCCACAAGGTTACCAGAAGCTATATGGGCCTACCATACTACCTGGAAGACTGCTACAGGATATACACCTTTTGAAATGGTGTATGGTAAAACAACTATGATGCCAATAGAATTTGAACATAAGACTCTAAGAACAACATTAGAGATGGACATGGACTAAAAAAATGCACAAAAGGACAGAATCATGCAACTCAATGCTTTGGATGAGCTCCAAAAGAATGCCCTGTAGCACACTGAGATAATACAAAATTAGAGAATAAGGTGGCATGATAAATACATTAAGGAAAAGAAATTCAAAGTAGGAGATTGGGCTCTGCTCTATGACTCATGATATAAGGACAATCCAGGAAAATTACAAACCAGATGGTTGGGCCCGTATGAAATTGAGAATGTATTTGCTAATGGTTCAGTTCAACTTGTTACAATTGATCCTGTTAAATTCAAGCTGTTAGTTAATGGACACTGCCTCCGGTTGTACCATAAACTAGTCTCAAAAGAAGAATTCATGCACCAATTCGCTCGTGATCCTTACTCACTTTATAGCCAGCTTAGCCTTTCTCCTACAGCTTCACCATAATTTTTTAATGCATGCTCATAATAAAGGTTTCCTTTTTAAGGAAACCCTTTTTTCTTCATTCCCACTTGTCGCCACATTTCACTTCTTTATCTTCCACCCCATCCATCCATTCATCTCGTCTGTCCATGTCACCCATCCACCTCATTCATCCACACCACCCTTTATTATGATCTCATTCCCAACTATCATCTCATGTCAAAGAGGTCATCTTTCTCAACATGTACAAGCATTTATTGAAAGGTACACAATATATTTTATTGTCGCATCATTGATTTATTTCATTTTATTCATTTACTACTATGTCTATATCAGTCATTATTACCCGATCTGCACTTATTCTTTAGTACATGTGTGGACACATGTCATACTCTAAGTAGGGGGCAGGATAATCCACTTTTAAAACCTGTCCTTTTGCTGCTGCCACAACTGCTCAGATAATCTTTCTTTATTATTTTCTGGTAATTTTCAAATATGATCGCATGTTTTTCATTGTAAATCACAATTAAAACTGCTTGTTTAAGTAGTTCATTTTTGGAAAAGAAGGGAAAAGCAATGGCGGGATAGAAAGAACCAGAACAAAAAGGGAAATTTTGGATTTTTAGAAAAGAGTTGAGTTCAGCTAGGGAAAAACTGTGAATATGGGTTGTCAACTAGTAAGGCATGAGCCTATAGCTCATGAGTTATTAATGCAAAATCCTCAAACAGTCCAAGCATTTAGCCTCTGTGGTTGGTTGAATTACTTTTTGAGTTTAGATGCTTTCAATGAGGAGGCTGCAAGCAAATTTTTAAGAACCCTTTCTAAAGGAGAGGCTATAGTATGGGGTCTAATAGTTGCTGTAACTGAAGAAAAAATTACAGAGGTAACTGGGCTTCCAGCCATTGGAGAGAATTTTTCTTCAGTTGCTATCTCTGCAAGGGCAAAATTTACAATACCCACTGATGGACCCTTAGAAGTCTCTAAGCAGGGATGCAAGCGAGTGTCGTTGCCTCCTCCATATCCAGAATTCGCTGCTTTCATAATCAGGTATTTAACATGTGAAGGCCATTTTTCTTACCTGCATTCTTACCATTTCAAATTGTTGAGTCATATGAGGCATGGGTTAGCTGTTAATGTTTTGAACTTTTTGTTAAAATTTCTGGAACAATGTGCCCACAGAACCCAATAGGGGAAGGATAACTCTATTGCCCACCATGGCCTTATAAAATTGTTGATTGAATGCTCTTTGAGAGATGTATCACCTCTTTCCTAGCAAGAATTTGTTGCCCAAAAGAGCCTGCAACTTCCAAAACCCCCTAGGGCACTTACCCCACGACCTCAAAAAAAGAAAGAGGAAATGGCGTCTACCATTAGGAGAATAGGGCAATGGTCATCTGCTCCTGTAGCACCTAGTCCTGTAGCTCTCACACCAGAGTCCTCTGCTCGGGTGCAAACTAGGTCTGCCAGTAGGAGAGAAAAAGGAAAAACAAAGGCAGGAGAGTCATCTGGTGCGGAACAAACCCCAAAATCTGACCCTCATTCTCAGAAAAGGCAACACTCTTCTCCTACAGCATCTTCCCCTACATCAATTTCTCCTACAACAACACTTGTTACCATCACTAGTTCACCATCATCCTTTGATAAGGCAGAACCCTCTAGGAAATTCAAAAAGAGGAAGGCTCCGAGAGCACCTCCGGTAGCCGCAACATTGCCAAGAAGAGTTTCCACAAGAAAACAATGTAAAGTCTCCCCTACTTCACCTCAACCTGAGGTTATTATAATTTCAGAAGAATTTGTAGAGTCTGAATATGATGTTTTTCAGAATGTGTCTGAGAGTGCTACACAGAGTTCATTTGTTATTCATGAAGAAGAAAAAATTGAGACAAGGGAAGTTGAGCATAATGAAAGGGGGGTTACCAAGTCTAAATGACTTAGCTATTGTGCGACTATGTAGATTTCAGAGGAAGCACAGTCTTCTCCACTGCAGCAACATGAATTCATCCTACAATAAGAGGAGGAATAGAATGAGAAATTGGAAGTGGCCAAGAAAGCTTCATTTCCCCCAATAACTTATCAAGCCATTGTTGTTCCAAAAGGATATTTTAATTGAATTCTTTGGAATATTTCCAGCTAAGCATGAAATAAGATCATTAGAAGTTACATTAAACTCCCCCGAGTTTCACCTTACATAGCTAAGAGATTGAAAAATGCAACAAAGTCTTTGGAAGGAAGAAAAAAAGAAACTGAAAAGGGAAATTGAAAGGCAAAAATAGGAAATTCAAGAGTTAAAGGAGAAAATGGATGAAATGTTGAAGGTAACCGGTCGATTATGGAATACGCACTCACCAATTGCATTTTATGCTTTCAGGTTCCAAAGTAATACCTTGTGGTTCCAAATGAATGGTAGAAATTCCTGAAATCTAGGATCCCATTATTTACACTCAAAGAATTCTATGCGATGAAGGCCTAGGCAAATCCTAATTGGTTAAGGAATTCTTTGTGCGAATTTTATTTACATGGCTTTATAATTCCATTTGAAACAGAGTGGAATCCCTTTTTGTATATTGGCGACATCAATTTGAGATCACTTATGTATTGGGCAGAAAAAAAAGCAAATTATGGCAGGCAATGGGAAGCATATGAAGAAGCCGAAAGGAATGAGCCTGTTCTATTGCGCCATGAGAGTTCAGACCCCCATACAATGTTGAAAACCTGGCTTACTGTGGCATATGGCTTTAATAATGATATAGTCAGGATGAAAATATTTGATCTCAAAAAATAGGTATATGATGAGCTTCAAGAATAGACATACTCATTTTGGAAGCTGTCATACTCCAGAATTGAGAAGAGGTGGGAGAGATTAACTATTGGGTTAAGAAGGTCTGAGCCTCACAGTCCCCTGAATTTTACAACTCTCAAAAGATCAAGCAGATACATATAGTTGGGCCTTCAAAAGATGTTTGAATTATGGTTTCCCTTGACATTTAGACCTCATGTGCTAATGTGGCCTCTTTATCCCTAGGGTGATCCCACAATAGTGGTTTACACTTTTTGGCCTAACTGGACACTGATATTTTTTTTTAACACAATCTCCACATTCGACACCTATAGCTATTAAACCCAAGGAATGGAAATGCATACGCAAACTAGAGTCTTGTCACATTTTTTTTGTAGATTCTAAAAATATTTTTTTCAAAAATTTTGGAATCATATTGCACTTCTTTTTCCATCTCCCATGAAAACTAGTTTTTTTCAAAAAATAACATTTTTTAAAAGTGACACACATCGTATAACGCATAAATTTTTTTCCATGAAGGATAAAATTCCAATTCTTTCAAATTTAGATTTCTAACTCGGGATATCTAGTGCTTTCCACTTGGTTAGATAGTTTTTAATTGAATATTTTTTCTTTTAATCAAGTTTCTCAAGTCAATCAAATGACAATCTTATATAGCGAATCGTGATAACGATAACTTTTACTGTATGTATCAAAATCTTTCTTTTTTCGTTAGATCAAGGACTTCACATTATCCGGTGCACCTATATTTTAATTTTTTTTTTTTTTATAATCTTTTATTTTTCCACTTGTGTAGAAAGATTTTGTTTTCGATGAAAAACCTATATTTAATAAACTTTAAAAAAAATAGATAGATAATAAAAACCAAAAGAAAACATACTAAAATTATATTCATTGGATAGCTTGTTCCCGGCGATAATCGATTCCAAGTTTGGTTTCTAAATATTCCCCCATTTTCATCCCCAACCTGAAGCTTGAAAAGCGTGAAAATTTGTGGTTTCGTGTGGAACACATTAAAAATTAGAAAGGGGGTTCAAGTAGAACCGGTTCTGGCTTAACCCCGGCTCCAGCGAACCGTGGTTCATTCGAACCCCGCCAACATGCATTTTTCCTGTTTTCTGCGGAAATAAATACAGTTAATGGTCGAACCCCTTTATGGTTTGGTCGAACATGTAGGTTCATGCGAACCCCTAAAACCAATTTTTTTTCCATGGGGTCATTTTTTCTCAAATTTCCTTCCTCTTCAAAAGTGTAAACCACTTATGTGGCTTCACCCCCTACCAAGCTACAAATATTAATGAAGATACAAAAGCTCATAGGTATGAAAGGTGGCAGAGTTTTAGAGGTTTTTATTACAAATTTGGAACTCCATTTCAGAGTCATGCCTCAACCATTGATTTCAGAGAGACCACTAGAAAGTTTAATGCAGGAGGACCAACATTGAGTTAAGTAGGGGGAAAATGATGAGCCCAAAATATGCTCATAATTTGGATATCATGGTGTACTTTTACTACCCTCACTTTTGTTGTTCATGGTTGTTTAACTCTTTTGAAACCTTTTATTGGGGGATATCTTGTAGCAATACACTTTCATGTTCTTGCAGCCTATTATGTTGACATGTCTATATTTATTACCCTGTTTGACTCCCCAAATGACTAGTATAATGCATGTAGTTTTTGAATGATGAAATAGATTTAGATATGTGATTAATGAATGGATATTGTGTATGTGCCATGCGTCTTTTCTTTCACATCTGTTACCTTGTGTTTCATAGGTTGTTGAAGAAAGTATGATCGAGTCAAGCATAGTTGATCTCGACCTTGCAGTAAAGTCCATTTCTTGCACGAATTCGAGGAAGCTCTAGCGAAGACTCTTTGACCAAAACTATTGGGAAGGATTTTAAATAATAGTTAATCTAGAAAGAGTGGAGTGCTAGATTCTCTCTGGATCGGGTTGAATGGATAAACTCATTTATGAAGTATGTTCCTCATTTTTGGGATACATTTTACATCCACATCTTTCTCTATTAGGGTTAGTTAGTTAGTTGTTTTCCTGATTTAAATAAGTGTTCCTCTTGCACGAGTGAGCAAGCATAGTAAGATAGAAATGATATCATGTAAAATTTAGTATGATAATAAAAACAGAGTTTGTATGACAAGAGATAGAGTTTTTTGTTAGTTTTCATACATGAACAGAACAATGTATACCATTCTGAGTTCAGTACTTGCATAATTAGTTGATGCTTGCTAAGGGGGCCCACTTAGTAAGTATTTGTAGTTAGTTAGTTAGCCATTCATTTTTTGTTGATCATAAGTTAGATTTCATCTTTGAAATTTTTGTGTAAACTCAGTCTTATATTGTTCCTGCGGCATCGGGAATCCATCCCTGTGTCTGTTCCTGTAGCATAAGGCCAGTTCGTAGTTTGTTTATCAATCATAGCTGTTATGATTTCTGCTTTGGTTAAATTATGGTTGAGTTAAGAGAATTTTGTATTACCTTCCTGTAGCATAGGTAAAATTTCTTTCCAAGTATTTATTTTCCATAGGTTGTGATTGAAACTAGTTCTTAGTGCATATATAGTGCCGCTCCATTTCAATTATACGTTCCCTAGTTTGATAAGTAAATGAATGACCATGAAGAGATATTAGTCGCCTGTTGGAATGTCTGATTCTGAGGATAGGTTTTGCTGTGATTTTCATATCCTTTTGTGGGCGTGACCAAATTTTCTACAATGTTTAAAAAAAAGGGGGCAGGGCCTCACGGTGGGCATCATTTTGTGTGTGTGTGAATTGTGTAAACTTAGTATCAACACAAACCTTAATGAAATGAATTATATCAAAGATTCAAAGCAAAGAAGCTACTCTAAATTGCAATTGAACAAATATTTTAAGAATGTCTCATTGTCCTCTATTCTTAAAGACTCCTTTAACCTTTGGCCCTCAGATTTCTATGTGCACAAAGGCTATTGGAATGACACTTAAGAAATGAGATTAGTATTCAACATGCAAGCCAATTAAATTCCTACATGAAACTATATGATGGAAAGGATAATGGATACTATGATGAATGGATGATGGTGTTTATGATGGATAGACAAACTGTAGTGGATACTATGGTAGTGATCTATATGATTCTATATATGATTCTACATATGCTCAAATGCAAAATATGGAAAACTAAAATGATACTCCATATGCTCAAATGCTAACTATGAATATGGTAATCTAAAATGCAACTATGATGCAAAGGATGAAATAAAATGCAACTATGAAGCAAAGTATTACTCTAAGATCTAACTATGATGCAAACAATGACAAAATGTAACTATAAGACTCCATAATGTTCCTAAGCTTAAACAATATTCCTGTATTATAACTCTATTCAAAAGTGGATTCCAAATACAATGCCAAAGGGTTGTATTTATAGCCTTTTCCAAGCATCTTTTGAGGTGGCAATGATCAATAGTCCATATTCGAACAAGAAGAATGGATGGTGGACATGGAGAGAATCAAGATGTTGTCCCCTTGACCAAAGACAACATGACATTTGGATGGAAGAATCTCTTGACCAATGGGAAACATGCCATTTGGATGGAAGACTCAAGTGTGGGAAGAAAAGACCATGTGCTTTTAAAATTGGTGGAAGTGTGTGAGGAATAAGCCATGTGCTTTTAAAATTGGTTGAAGATAATTCTAATTAAAAATTAGAATTATTTAATTTCATTTGACCTTAGTGAAGTGGCACAAAAATTTGTAGACATGTGCTTGAATTCCTAATTGAGATTAGTGAAGATTAATTAAATAAAACAAGCTTATGGAAATTTTTTTATTTAATTAATTTAAAAGAATATGATTTTAGATTTGGAGAATTAGAGAATGGTGATCAATATAAATAAATTGAGAATTTATTTATACGTAGTTGAATATTAATTAAATAACTAGTATTTAATTAATTAAATGTCATGACCATTTTTAGGTGTATACACATTCCATTTTCAGCTTATTACATTGTTTTTAATCAATAAATTGCATTGTTTAGAATCTGAAAATTGCATTTCATTCTAGGTCATTACATTGCCTCTTTCCATTTTAGGTTTGCACACTATGTTTGTAAAACTTGTATGAACTTTACAACTTGGTGTTCTATTAGTAATACTATTGTGAGACGTAGTTAGAGGCTCATGTCATCATATGATACCTCACTTGTTGTGGATCTCAGGTTTTCTAGCTCTATTTTTTATAGTGTTGATAATCAACCCTCTATGGCTCATAGTTTTCATACTTCATTTCCCCTGACTTCACCTCCTACAACCAATGTGCATGATGTTATTTAGATATTGCAAGAAGATATAAACAAACTAGATGAAATACAAGAAAACTTACAAGACCATATCCTTAGTGAAAGCATAGACATTAGCATGGTTCCCATTATACAAAATCTAAGGAAAGTTCTTAAAACTAGAAATAGAATACAAATTGTCTATGGCCTTAGTTGCTTCTTTCAGGGGAACTTGAATAAACAAGACAACAATGACATACATGCCACAATCAACTTAATTGAAGCTAATGAAACAAAGAGGGATGTGATGAATGTTGACACAAATGATGAAAACATAAAAGATGACAATGAAGAACAACATATTAAAATGGTAGAATTTATTGAAGCTAGATCTTGTATAAAAAGCTTCTTGATATTTCCTTCTCACAAAATGATATACTTAAACATGCACCTGATGGTCCTCTTTACATAGTTGGTCGAATCAATGCTAAGCCCACTAATGGGATATTGATTGATCCTGTCTATGGAGAGAAAGTGATTATTGAAGAATTTTTATTTGTGAATGAACTCTATCAAGATATATATGATACATTGAAAGCATGGATCAAGACACATATGGTTTTTCTTGTCCTACGATCGGATCGACAAATCTCCCTTTAAAATTTGGACCGAAAACATTAAATGTTTCATTCACCATCATCCCACAATTGGACCAATTTTTTGTGAAGTTAGGCTATCCATGGCTTCGCTCGATGAATGTTGTACCTTTGGTTCTGCGTAAATGCTTAAATTTTCCATTTGGAAATGATAACTTTACTGTGCATCATAGTGGTTTTAATCCTATGTCTTCCTGAGGAACCTTTTCATTAGATTTATTTTGGCTCGAGCCTATGGAACCTATTAAACCTCACAAGGACTTCTTTTTCAAATCATATCAAAAGTTCAAGGGAAAGCACAAAGCAAAATTATCCCTTCGAAACATGCCTCAACCTATGACTAAAAAACCTATCCTTGATGAAAAAATGATTGAACCAAAAAGCATCCAAGAGCAACCTATAACAAATCCTCTTGCAATTTCCTATAAGAGACCATGAGATAACCAAAGAAATCTAGTTGTCCTTCCTAAAAAAAAACAAATGTAAAAAGCTAAAGAGAAAGTGGTTGAAAAACCTCCTATTGTTTCTTCCATTCATCCCAAGGAAGAGAAGAAACCTATGATTGACAAACCAACTCTTACACAAACACAAATTTGCAACAAATTAAAACTAAACCAAAATGCTAGAGAGTGTAGGCATAGATGCCGTGCTATTGCTCATATGTTACAAACCAAAGAAGACAAGAACAACATATAAAATCAAAATATGAACTTACCTAAAGCAATGCATGATGATTATATACCCTCACCACAACATAAACAAGAACCTTCCATAGACAATGTCATTCAACCTCCTGTTATGATTAATCTAGATGATGAAATTGATATTGCAAAGATAGATGAACAAGTGCATAATGAATTGAATACATTATCTTTCTCTTCTATGAAATTAAATTACAAATCTCCTAAAAAGAGTGTTAAACTTGGTGCTTCCCCTAGTTCACCACTTGTTGTTGTCCCTTTGGCTAGTTGTCTGCCTTCTATTTATATAGATCGAGATTAGGATGCAAACAACTTGCTATAGGTTGACTCACATGTGCCTTACTAGTATTTTGTTTTTTTCATGTTTCTTTATGTGATTGCATGTGCCTAATGTGATCCCTTGTGATGTTTCATTTGATTTATCTCTCTCCTTTCGTGCATTCCTCTCTACATATCTACATTCTTCTCCATGTTGTAAAATCTTTCTTTTCTCTTTTTCATTTGTCTTGTATTTTCCTTTTGGAGATGACGCAAGGTGTCAATACATGTAGGTCTCTTCCATGTTGACCTGAAAGGATTTTTCTTTGTTTTCAATCTCTATGTTTCATTTTTCTAGTTCTATGAGTATTTGGGGAATGATGAAAGTTCTGAGCTCTAAAAACAACATTGTAGCAAAGAAATACTGACCCTAAATCCATACATCCCTTATGTATTCTTGGGGGAAACCCCTCCCTCCTTGTTCATAGCATAGCTTTATTTCAGAAACATATATGACTTGACATAGGGATTTTTGAGGAAATCTCTCATGTCTTTGGAGAAAACATGGGATACTTTAAAGCAATTTCTCACAATAATGGTGTTAGCAACCAATTTAAAGTAGGTGCATACATAAATGACATCTTTCGACATATTTCATGGAATGATTTTCTTTTTTCTTGTGACGTGTCCTTTTTTTGGTGGTTTCATTGGGTTTGATGTCGTCCAAGAGTGTGATATTTCTAAGCATACGATCTCCCTTGGTGGCATGATGCAAAATGTGAGGCATCCCATAAGTGGTGATCTAATACTCTTCGACTTGTCCTCTCTTGGAGAAATTAGGCACAATGTTCCCTAAGAAGAAGACCTTACATGAACAAAGAAAAATACCCTTTAATAAGAACCTATAGACATGACATTCAAAAGCATAGCATAGTGATTCCCTATTGAAGAGGACAAATTAGATATGATATGGGAGGATAATATGATTCTCTCATTTTCCACCTCATTGGGATAACTCACCTAGTGGATGGAATGAGGTTCCACTACCCCAAAGTGAGCATGTATGTTACAAAAAAACAACCTAGACCTAGTCCACATAGTGATGGATAGACAATTGAAGCTTGATCCATGTTATGGACAAACAACCATGTTCCACATCTTGTTGGGATAATTGTGCTTGATCCTTTTTTTTTAAAAATTTATTGGCCTTTGATAGGGTATGGCTATGTATCTTTTTTATTGGTGCATACTTAAGTGTCTTGAATGTCTACTTTAGTGTGAGTTTGACATGGGGGAAAACTCTCACTAAAGTGGGGGCAAAATGTATTAACAAAAAAAGTATCCATTTTTCTTGCATTTGGAAATAATTAACAACAAATGAACCTAATGTTGCCTTGATTTAGTCTTGTAATGTGTTATACACATTCACATTGATTCTAGGGCTCTTTTTAATAAAATGTACTTAATTGTGCCTTATTTATGGTGTTGTAAAGTGTTTTCTTATACTTTCACACTAATCTAGGGATTTATTAATTAATTATGGTTAATTGAGCTTAATTAGTCCTTTAA
This sequence comes from Sequoia sempervirens, assembly GCA_007258455.2. Classification (NCBI taxonomy): domain Eukaryota; kingdom Viridiplantae; phylum Streptophyta; class Pinopsida; order Cupressales; family Cupressaceae; genus Sequoia; species Sequoia sempervirens. The sequence goes on from VDFB02339902.1 coordinate 11,903, forward strand.
TTCAAATCTAAGCCTTATTAATTGTAGTTTTCAATGATCTATCTTGACACCCATTAATGATATGGCATAACATTTACATTGGCAAAGTTGTAGTCCTAGAAAACTGTGCTAGGACCCATTCACCACTTTGGGGGAATGGGTCATCCTTACTTAGGACGCCCCTTTTTTGTCATATTTGAGATGGGATTTTGATGTTATTTCATCCCCTCAAAGCTTGGTCCTAGGAAATTGTGCTAGGACTCATTCGCCCAAGGTGGCGAATGGGTCCTCCTTGCCTAGGACACGCCTTTTTGAACTTATTTGTGGTGGGATTTTAGGGATTTTCAATCCTAGATTTGATGTCGACTTGGATTATTTGAATTTTGGGGTTAAATCTTAGATTTAGTATAAATATAATGTTAATTCACATAGTTTCATCTAAGATTTCAAATATTGAATCATTAGAGTGAATTTATGATCAAGAGAGCATTTTAAGGAGACTAGAAGGTAGATTGTTTAAGTTCTATTGTAGCAATTCAAGGTCATATTATCATGTCAAAGGCATAGTGCATCAAGAATGTGGTTGAGCTTATGTGTTGATGTAGTATTGAAGATCCATTTGCAAGCATGGTTTCATATCTAATTTAAAATCTAGATCTACATTCTACATGGCCACTTCATGTTAGTTTGTAGATTTACATTCTAATACATCATCCTAGACCGTATCATCATTTCGTATTTCATGTTTCATGTTTCGTGCTTCAATTTCATTGTTTCATCATAAGGTTTAATTACCTAAATGGGGTTTGACCAAGGGAAG
>VDFB02339903.1:0-28204 GCA_007258455.2 Sequoia sempervirens
TTCTTCATTTGCATTTAAATTAGAATATGGTCTCCAGTTATGTGGTTGCTGCTCACACAGAACTCATGTAATGGTCATTTCTCAAAACATAAATTGTTGTAAGCCATTTCATATAGAGAACCATCTGCATTGAATGACAGTATTGAATATTGTATTATGACATGAGTTGCATATATGTGGAGTATTGACTGTAATCTGATTGTACGTAACTGCACACCTTATTGTCAATATCATTTAAAGAGGAATTGAGATTGCATGTTAACTGTTTTACTAAATGCCAATGAGCTGTAAGTGTTTAATTGCAAAGTTGCACATGCTTTGAAGTCTTGCAAAGTCTGAAATGTAACTACAAACACTAGTTTAGTTGCATTTCAATCATTGCAACACTGTTGGAGGATTATCTTTGCATTTGACATCACAAGGAACAAACTATAAACTAAAACCACCTGGAAGGACAACTGTTTGACGAAATGTCCTAGTGCGAAAGCAGAAAATTTACACCTGATTTAGTAAGGGTCATTACAGCATAGGAAGTTATAAGGTTATGCCACTGTGTCAACAACCTGTGGTACCACCATTTATGAGCCTCTCTTTCGAAATGTAAGGTGGCATATTTGATGGCCTCATTCTCGAACATCAAATTCAATGACAAATATGTATCCAACTTCTAAATCCACGATCTAGCTGTGATTTGCTTGAACCATCAAAAGTGGGAACGGACAACTTACCCAACCTCCTCTACAAGTACTAGCTTTGAAGTCTGTCATGTCCCCATCTCCTAGGTCGGCCCAAACAGGTCTTTTGGCAGGTAAAGGGTGTTTTTTAATACCACATACTTAATATAATATTATTTTAAATTTAAATTTAAATTATTAATTAAATAACATTTAAATTTCTTAGTTGATATGTGGCCGACCGCTTTAGGAAGGCGATTGTTGTGTCGGTCGACCTCATTTGAGGAAGGCGATGATCATCATACTTATATTGGTTCCTTGTTCGTTTTGGAGTATCACAAATTTGGTATCATCCATGCGAATCAGCTAAGGACGTAAGTCCTTGCTGATTCTCACACAAGTTTTGACATTCCCCCATTCCTGTCAATTCGTGTTAACTCAATCTTCCGCCATCTCTAAATGGTTCCTATCTTCAACGCAGGTGCTGGGAGGGAAGCGGTTGAATCATCTTGTGGCCGAGCTATCATTCTAGCCCCAAGCCGTCCTCATCACCTCTCAGACTCTTTGTTACAGGTCAAAGGGAGCATTCAAGCAATCTGGAGTAGCGAACATCAAAGGGCGTGATCTAAAGATTTACATATTATCGCCCAGCTTCATATATCCGCCATATACCTAGAGCTTATCATGGCATCAAATAAGAGAAAGAATAGCATTTAAGCCACCCCTGGTAGCAACCTTCTGGCCGAAGTAATCATCAGGACATCCCAAGCAGAGTATTTCCAGATCTAGGCGTGGGTGTTGTATAGCCATCTTGGTTGTGCTAAGAGCTCGATTAGCTGTGAATTCAAGATAACTTCTGCAATAACCATAGTTGTATGAACTTCTAAGAGTTGCGATCTGAATATTACAATTGTTGGTGTGGTTCACTTATCTTCCAGTTTTCACTCCTACCGAACTTTCTGATCATTTTGTGCATATCTACAGTGGACTTTGAATGCTAAGTGATTTTTTGATTTTGAAGTGTATTGAGAAATCAAACTATGTTGTTAGTATTTCTGATCTTATGCACTGTGTTTTTACACCAGTCTTATTTCAATCTATGTACAGACATACTACAGTGGCATTGATGTTATCTGAATTAACTGTTTGGCAAGTTTGTTCTCAGATATTTGATTAAGTCTATTTGAAGTGTTTTTCCTAAGCCAACATACTACCGTGGTATCAGAGCTTGGCATCCTGCCAACATGTGTACCTGTTCATGACTGATAGAGATCTGAAATACCATCTTAGAGAGAAGAAGAAAACAATGGGGGACAAGGAAGATAATGGACAGCAGTTTGTGAAGGAGTCCGGGGAATTTCAATCCACCATGAAGGACACTATGGTGAAAATGGTCCAAATCTTGAGGGGATTGAACCAGTAATTTGAGTGTTGGTAAAATAGTAAACAATGGCACTGAGAGCAGCAATTCAGGGGTACTCAAACCAACAGCCTCCACCAAGTTCTTCAAGGCCGAATTTTTGGACCAAGTGACAAGAAATGAATTAGAGACACCACCCGAAGAAAAGGATGACATGGCTAGATTGCATAACGAATATCATGCTCTAAGTGTAGCTATTCATAGAGATATGTCCTTCACTAAATTCCATGACCTGAAGACCAGAAGAGGGCATAGGAGGAGAAGGTATGAAGAAAGGAAGGGCATCCAATATTGATTGGGCAAGATCACTATCCCAGTTTTTGATGGTTCTGGAGGTTCATCAGTAAGAGCTTGGTTGCAGAAACTAGAAACATACTTCTCTTTCAATCCCAAGTATCAAGATGACACTATCAGGTTTGCAACCTTACATCTTGAGGGTTTGGCCCACAAATGGTGGTATCATGGTATGTTAACACAAGGCCACAATTCAATCAAAACATTGAAAAAATTCAATCAAAAGTTGACGGAGAGGTTTGATAGGAAGGATCCAGAAATTCACTTTCGGGAGTTAGCACTGTAAAGAACCTTTCCGGAATGTATATAGTTTTTGTGTTCAGTTTGTCCAGTTTGAGTGATGTCACATTTCATTACTTTCATAACATAGCATTGTATAAATTTCATCCACATAACACATTGACAATGAAGCATACACTAGATATTTCAAATCTGAGACATTACATTAGACTATTCTATGACTGAGCATTCCCAGAAATACTACTTCAGACTTCTAATTCCCATTTCTCACAGAGGTATACACATTTGAGTTTAAAGAGATATAACTCATATTTAAATAACAGTTCAGACAGCTCCATTTTCAGACTGTATAAAACTTATGATAACAAATGACTTCATGCAGACTGTCTCAATCAATATCAACCAGCAGTTATGTCAACAGAGAGCAGATTTGATAATACAATGCAAGTTACAGCAGCAAATTCGACCTTCATTACCCAGACTAACTACAACAGTACCTAAACTCAAGCTTGAAGTAACAATATAATACTCAGACCTAGAATTAAGTCGACCCAGGCTTGGAGCTGAATGAGACGTCTTCAATGGCCTCTAGAATCTACGCACAGCAACTAAGTCCTCCTATTATCAATCGAAACTCATGAAGAATGATTCGTTTCAGCATCAAAAGAGTCCACCGCGTTTCATTTCAGAGCCCACTTAAAAGCGTTTATGCACCAACTGGGAGCTAAGAGATGGATCAATCTTTTAAGCATCCCCTTCATATTCTCTTAATCCCATCAAAAGCAAGACTTTCTCTTGCTATATTACCCATAGCTGTGCCTAGGGTTAACAAAGGGCCCTACGCCTTCAGTGGCATAATATTCTCTCAAAATGCAAACAATCAAAACCTCCAAGTGAAACTGAAACCACGAAAACCTAAGAAATAGTCTGTTTTTCACCATTGCTCTAAACTCAATCTTTCCCAATAGAATGTTCTCAAATACATGCTCCTCAAATCTACAATAAAATGCAATGTAGAAGGATCCTAAATGACTCTCACAGCAACTTTTAGCTAGGGTTGATGGTTTCACAACCGAAACTGAAACAGTAGGGTTTCCCAAACTCTTAATATGAAAACCTCCAAGGCTCTCCAAAGTTGATGTGAGAAAATAAAAATCCAAAATGTGAAAATGTGAGAAATGGACCTTTTTTCGCCTTTTATATTTCCCACTTAATTTCCCACTCACTTTATAAAGTTCATTTTAATTATTTCACTTAAGTCACTTTAAAAACATTATTTTGGTAGTGTATCCGGTGTAGACCCGGGGGCGTCCCCTCTGGAAGCCCTAAGCGTCTGAGGAGGCGAGAGGCGATCGGGAGGCGTGGGGGCCCCGGCGTCCGGCGTTTAGAGCGAGCCACCATTGCTCAGCTTCGCCCCTTAGGAGGCGCTTTGAAGTCTCAGGCAGCACGGCGTCCCAGAGACGCTGAAACGTCCCGAGACGCCGAGGGAGATGCCTGGGCGTCCCTCGAGCGTCTCGGGGACGCCCAGGCGTCTCCCGCGGCGGACAACCATTTGCAACATTAAAACTCAATTTTTAAAGATTTTTTTAATAGTCTATTTGTTATGTTCGAACCCTAAGGGCATGTGGGGCCCATCTAAACTCTAACATGCCTTCAAAAGGCCCTCTAATCTTCATTTTTATTCACATTTGCATTTCTACTTGTTTGCTACAGCAAGAAGAAGAAGAGTGAAGGCTGAGGAAAGAGTGATTGGAGTAGTGAAAGGAGTGATTGCAAGTGAAAAAGGAGTGTCAAGGAGCAAGAAGAAGAAGAGGAGGAAGATTCTTCACCTTGTTGAAGAGATTTTTCAAGCAAAAGGTAGGGTTTTTAACTTATTTTTTATTTTATTTTCTGATTTTCAATGTTCTAAGTTCTTTCATTTCTTGTTGTTTCATTTTTTAATTTTTCTTATTTCATTTCTAAATTCTAAATTCTTGTTGTTCCATTTTCTAGTTTCTAAATTAATTTAGAATCTTAGATTTTGTTTTGCAATATAAAATTTGTTGGAAAATTTAAAATATAGAGTTTTATTTTTTAATTTTAAAGTAGGGCATAGGCTGAAACTATGTGTTTATTGAATTTTTTTTCATTTTGTGAAATGCAGTGTCAAAATGAGCTCCCATAGTCATGAAATGAGTGAGCATGAGATGGAAACTGATTCTCATAGTGCAAGCCAATCAGAATATGAACCTGAGCATGAGGATGAGCACAATGAGGGGGGTGAGCAAGGGTCAAATCCAGAAGGGCATACTAGTTCCATAGCTAGTGCACCAGTTTCTACTGATTGCCCTTCCCAGGTTTTGGCAAAGTGGGCTAGGGGTGCTTATGATCCCAAATCTCCTCTCAAACAGTTTGCAACAAGAATAACAGCCCCAACGTCATCAACTGGTGGTACGAGGAAATGGCAATGCAACATTTGTGGTGATGATTGGTTTGGGAGCATCACCAGAGTTAATGCACACTTCCTCTTTTGGCCAGGAAAGGGTGTGGGAGCATGCGAATTTTTGAAGGACCCTAAAAATTTGAAATACAGAATTGAATTCAACAAGCTTTGGGGTGTTCCAGATGACCTGGCAGTTCCAATGCCTACTACCTTGTCTGGTAGGCAACATATTCAGACTATTCAACAGATTCAGGAGCAGCAAATGCAGACGCAGCCACGTACTTCTACTCCTACATTGCATCAGAGAGCAGGAACATTGTCAGGGTCAGCCTCAGGACCGTCATCCACTTATAGCACTATGGCTGCATCACAACAGGGCAAGGGGAAACGCAAGATGCAAAGTCAGCCTAACCCCATAGCTGATTTATTTAATGTGCACCTGAGGGATCAGATAGATGATTCCATTGGCAGGTTCTTTTTTGCCAATGGAATCCCATTCCATGTAGCTCGATCTCCTTATTATAAGGAGATGATGTCGATGGTGGCGAAGGGAGGATCATCATATGTGCCACCAGGTGAGCACAAATTGAGGACCACGATCTTGGATAACAACTATGCCAAGATCAATTCATTGATGGAGACGATGAGGGCATGTTGGGAGGACTCTGGATGTAGCATAGTTATGGATGGGTGGACGGACATTAGGCATCGTCCACTCATCAATGTTATAGTTACATGTTCAGAGGGGCCATTCTTTCTCAGGGCAGTTGATTGTTCAGGGCATCGAAAAGATGCTGATTTTCAGTTTGAGATCCTTCGGGCAGCTATTGAGGAGATTGGGCCACAAAATGTGGTCCAAGTAGTGACAGATGCAGCACATGTGTGCAGAGCTGTAGGGAGGCTTATAGAGGCATCATACAGACACATTTGGTGGACTCCATGTTGTGTGCATGCCATGAACAATGCACTCAAGGACATGGGGAAGATTGAGTGGATTAGAGGAGTGGTCAACAATGCTAAAGATGTGCAGATGTATATCTGCAACCACCACACTTCACATGCCATCTTCAGGAGCTTCGCGAATAAGGAGTTCTTGAAACCAGTTGAGACCAGATATGCATCCTATTTCATTCTTTTGGAGAGAATGCTTGAGTTGCAGGAGCCATTGCAACTCATGGTTATGACACAAGAATGGAATCGTTGGGATGGGGCCAGGACAGAGCAGGGGAAGAGGGTGAAGGAGATAGTGAAGAGTGATACATTTTGGCATGATGCAAAATATATTGTCACCATCATTACACCAGTTGTACAGGTCATCAGATATGGGGATGGGGATGCACCTAACCTTGGGGAGGTGTATGAGTGCATTGATTCTATGCTTGGTCAGATGAGGGCAGCTGTGCGAGAGAAGGACCCCACTTTAGCGTTCTACAATGTTTACATTCAGCCTATTATTCAGCGTAGATGGGACAGCCTAAACACTCCCTTGCACATGGCTGCTTATGCATTGAATCCGAAGTGGTACATGCCTAGGCCTGGGAGAGTTACACCGATTCAGGATGATGAGGTGAAGGAAGGGTTCTTCAAATGCATTGATAGGATGTATGATGTTGAAGCTGCTGGCAACATTCGCACTGAGTGCACGAAATTTGCTACTCTTAGGGGTTATAAGGCTGCAGCAAAGGCGGATATAAGAACTATGGCACAGGAGGATCCGATTTTGTGGTGGACTTGTCATGGACCGAAATCACTAACTACCACACTAGCCATTCGTTTGCTGTCCCAGGTTTCTAGTTCTTCAGCTTCTGAGAGGAACTGGTCTACTTATAGCTTCATCCACTCTCTTAAGAGGAATAGACTTACCTCTAAGAGAGCAAAGAAGCTAGTGGCTGTACATAGTGCCTTGCGTATCACTGACCACAGGACACGTGTGTACAAGGAGAGCCCAGCAGCACGATGGGATGTAGAGCCAGAGGAGCCATCACAGATTGATGAGGATGAGGATGCTTCAGATATAGGGTTGGTTGGTGTTCCTTTGGCGGATCTTGACCTTGAGGAGTCCAGTGGTTCTAGTGATGAGGAGTTTGCCGACCTCCCGAGGGATGATTAGAGGCCTCTACCTCCTTCACTACATTTTGTCATTTTGACATTTTGATTTTGTACTTGTTTTGATATCATATAATCATGCTACTCATTGTAATCATCTTTATAATCAGATATTTTTGATATAATATAATAGAGATCTTCCATTTGCCGATGCAACAATTGTTACATTGTAGTATTGAGTATTACTATTCTAATTTCTAATTAGTAATTCATCATTCGATACTGAAAACTTCAATATTCCATGTTCAATGTTCAAGTACTAATTTAGTATTTCAATTTTGCTATTTTACTTCTTAATAGTCTTATACATCTTTTCATAACTAGCATTTTAAGTACCATATGTATAGTATATAGTATATACACCCCGTCCCCCCTCCAAAAATTGCTTGCATGCGTCCCGGCGTCCAGAAGTGGGGCCCTTTGTCCCCGTCCGAGCCAGTCCCGTGATCTCGGCGTCCCAGATCCCAGAGCGCCCGATTGGGTGCTTATAGTTAATATCACCTTATAAAATTATCTTGACACCGAGGGCAATATTAAATAATTAAGTAAAGGATTCCCCTTAATTTCACTTTTAACCTTGAGGAATTAAAAGGCTAAGTGATCACACGGGTGGCCTCTTGAAAAGGGGGACATTATAGTCCCCCCTTCTCGAGATTGCTTGCCCTCAAGCAAATGCAAATTGGGATGCTCTAAAACCTGTTCTCCCTCCCAAGTTGCGTCCTCTACTGGCAAGTGTCTCCATCTGACCAAAAACTCCTTGACCACTCTGTTTCTCAATCTCTTCTCCCAGGTATCATTTATCTCCTCAGGAATCAACACCAAATGTCCCTCCTCATCCAATGGGGGTAACTCGGAAGATGAAGTAACTTGTTGTCCCAGTGCCTTTTTGAGGCACGAAACGTGAAACACATTATGAATCTTACTGCCCTTTGGCAAATCCAATTAATATGCTACCTCCCCAACACGTCTGGTGATCTTGTATGGCCCATAAAACCGAGGCTTGAGCTTTTCTGCCCCGCTCTTCTTCAACGAAGACTGTCTATATGGCTGCAAACGAAGGAAAACCATATCCCCAACCTCAAAACTTCGCTCAACCCGATGCCTGTACGCATATGTCTTATGTTGATTTTGAGCCAACTGCAAATTATCTTTAAGAGCTCTCAAAATATCCTGGCTCTCCTGAATCCAATCCTTAGCTTTGGGTGCTTTGCTCTCACCAAAAGCTAAGTCCATGAGGGATGGTGCATCATACCCATAGAAAGCATGGAAAGGTGACATGCCGATCGACATGTGGTAAGTGGTATTGTAACAGTGTTCTCCCAAGTGCAACCACTTGACCCATGCTCTCTGCGGCCCGAAAATGTAGTTACGCAAGCACCCCTCAATCCACTAGTTCACTATCTCATTCTGCCCGTCTATCTGAGGGTGATAACTCGTGGTCAGAGTTAACTTTGTACCTGCCAACCTGAATAACTCCTGCCAAAAAGCACTCAAGAACCTACTGTCCCTGTCACTCACTATATATCTCGGTAGACCATGCAACCTAAAAATCTCCCTGAAGAATAATTTTTCTACCATGGGGTGCCTTATATTCTGATGATATGGCGAAGAAATGAGCATATTTTTTCAAATGGTCCACAACCACATATATGTAGTCCTTACCATGAACCTTGGGTAGACCCGTGATAAAATCCATGGAAATGCTCTCCCACTTCTACTCAGGTATGGGCAGAGGCTGCAATAAACCCGCTGGATGTGTATGCTCTGATTTGTTCTGCTGACAAGTTGTACACTCCCTAACATACCTCAATACATCCTCCTTGAGGCCCTTCCAAGAGAACCTCTACGTAACTGACCAAATTTAATGTTTGAAGTAACCTTGATTACCTGCTAAGGGTGTGTCGTGTGAAGCCCACTAAATCTTTTCTTTGAGTTTGGACGCTGGTACTAAGTAGATTCTCCCCTTGTAGAAAATAATATCATCCATAACTCTGTATCAATCATCCGTACACTGTCCATCCATCACCTCACATACAAAACTTGTTTTGGAGTACTCAATCAAGAGATGAAGAGATTTCCAGGTCACGAAACCTCAACAAGTGAGAGCAAGGCGAAGGTTTCGGGGAAAGAACATCTGGAGCCACATTCTTTTTTCCTTTCCACATACTCAATGTCAAATCGTAAGCCCGGTGTTGACTAAGCCGTAATCGTTGCATTGTAAACATCTCCTGCTCGTAGATGGAGTAAAAGTCTCTCAAGTCCCCTCAACTACGACTCTCAAAAGCAATAGGGTGTGCGTTGCGCATCAATGCACCTATAGCCTCCCGCCGGATGCATCACACTTTTCGAGGGACAAATGGTTGTGTGAAATCAAGAAGTGCCAACACTGGGCAAGTGCTCATCACCTCCTTGAGTTTGTCAAAAGCTTGTTGTGCCTCCTCAGACCAACTGAATGCTCCCTTCTTCGTAAGATCCGTCAATGGTGCCTCCAACTGAGAAAATCCTCTAACAAAACGCCTGTAGTAGTTGCATAATCCAAAGAACCCTTGCAACTCTGTAAGTTTCCTAGGTGGTGGCCAATCAAGAATTGCCCGGATCTTCTCCTGATGGACCTGAACACCCTATGCACTAATAACATGTCCCAAATACAATATCTCCTTAAGGCCAAACTCACACTTCAAGGCCTTAGCATACAAAGACCACTCCTCCATAATACATAACACCTCATCTAGCTGCTTAAAGTGATCATCCCATGTTTTGCTATAAATGAGCAAGTCATCAAAAAATACAAGGAGATATTTATGCAACTGCTTATTAAAGATGTGATTCATGCAGGACTAAAATGGTGCAGGTGCATTAGTCAAGCCAAAGGGCATGACTAGGAATTCATAATGGTTGTAATGACACCGGAAGGCTGTCTTATGAATATCCTACTCTCTAACTCTAATTTGGTGGTATCCGGAGCGTAAATCTATCTTAGAGAAGCATATTGCCCCATAAAGCTCATCCAGCAACTCATCGATCCTGGGTATCAGGTACCTATTTTTTATAGTCTTTTGTTGAGAGCCATGTAGTCTATTCACGTCCTCATTGTTCCATCCTTCTTCTTAACCAAAACCACAGAAGAAGCAAAAGGACTGGAACTCGGCCGTATATGTCCCATATCAAGCAATTCCTTGATTGCTTTTTCTATCTCATCCTTAAACTTTTTAGGATGAAAGTAGGAGTGGTAATGACAGACTTGGCCCCCTCCTCCAACTCAATAGCATGCTCAAACCCTCTATCTTGTGGCCTCCCTAGGGGAATCTCTCCAAATACTTTGTCATACTTGCCCAAAAGTGTTTGTATGTCAATATCATATGGCTAATCTCTGCCAAGTGTATCCTTAGTTGTGATAAGGCATTCAGCAGCCCATGCTAAATCCACATGCCTAAAGATACTCTCCATCTTCTTTGCTAACTCAATCTTCAAAGCCCCATTCGCCATTTTCTTAGCACAACCTTCTTGCCATCCGCTGCCCTAAACTTCAACTCCATCGTCTGGAAGTTCTATGAATATTTGCACAGCGAATGCAACCACTGAATACCAAGTATGACATTTGCATCACCCAAGTCAACTACATAAAAGTCATCTGTGACTATATAGTTTCCCAAGATGACACTCAACTGAGGAACTCGTTGTGTGCATGATATGTTGAACCCATCTACAACCATAACATTGAACCCCTCAAAGTCTTGTGTCAGTATGCCCCGCTTAGCCACTAAGACTAAGTCAATCCAGTTGTGGGTTGCCCCACTAACTATCAGCGTTGTAACACGCTAACCCTACACGACCCCTCTAACTCTGAATGAATTGAATCTAGGGGTGCCTAAAATAGTAGCAATAGTTCCACTATTAGTTTCCACCTGTGGCTGCTCATCATCAGAACTACTGTCCTCACTGCCCTATGCCTGTCCAACCTCACCCTCGTCCTCATCATCTGATACAACCTCAATAAAGTGGACCCTTCCCTTACCCAGGTCCCAAACAACAGTGACCTGGTTCTCAGTGCTCCTTGCAATTATAGCAAATTTGTTTCCGTCTGCATTCCCTACGTTATTCCTCTTCCGTTTTACTCCTTTTAGGCCACTCTTTATAAAAAGGTTTCTTGTCCTAGTTCTTTTGTTGGTTGAATGGTTTGGATGGGAATTTTTTTTAAGCGTTGAGTGCTCCATGTCCCAAGCTCAAATAATGGCATCCTGTAGTGACTCGGATGGCATCCTGTAGTGACTCGGATTTGAAAGGCTTAATCCAACCACGAAGTGGCTCTTAAAGACCCTCAATGAACAACATGACCAGCCTCTGCTCTAAAATATTTGTGACCATAACTGCCAATCTCTAGAACTCGGCAATGTAGGAATCCACTGTGCCACTCTGTCTAAGTTGAGCCAACTCCCTAAAATGCAACTCTAGATCCTTCTGATCGAATTTGTCCATCAATCTCTACGTAAAGTCCAGATAAGAGGTGATGCTAGCATGACCCAAAGTGACAAGTCTGTGGTACCACCACTCATGTGCCTCACCCTCCAAATGTAACGTAGCATATTTAATCGCTTTTGTCTCCAACATAGGATTAAGCTGAAAATAGGTATCCAACTTTTTCACCCAAGCTCTGGCTATGCACTTCTTGGAACCATCGAAGGAGGGAATAGAAAGTTTTCCAACTTTGCGTTTCAAATCCTAATTCTAGGGTCCCCTGTTGTTGTCTCTAGGCCTATTTTTGTACTTAATAGCACAAAGTCTTGCAATGTCATTTGCAACATGGAACTCTATCCCCAACGACCTATACTCTCTGGGAAAATGAAAACCCCTCTCATTGTGCACACTGCCCGATTATCGGTTGGTTGACCCCCAAAAATTGGCGCATAAAGGGACCCTGGTGTTACCCGATAAAATGGCCAGTGTAAGATGTGTTAAACAAAGAGAGCGAAAGTTCCCTTATATAGGTACAAGAGCGATGTTTCTAAAAGAAGCGATTGTAGAAATGCGAGAAGAGAGAAATTTAGAAACCTTAAGCCCAACTAGGAATGACTAAAAATGACCATTAATATTACATTATTTAGCATATTTAATACCCTCCCTTAATGGTCATTGAACCTACCTACCACAGTAAAGAACATTCTACCACAATAGACAAGGGCATAGCGACTCGCCACTTGAGGATGATGCCACTGCTCTCGGCGTAGGAACTTCGAAAACAACAGTGATCTACCAAAACATCAGCGATGTTGGGTAGCAAAGTTGTCCCTCTCCCACAGCCGAGACTCCAAAAACAACTACCGATTTTGAGGAAAAATCAGCAAACCCTCAAACTTTTGTAGATGAACACGGCAGCTCGAGCGGTACGCAAAGAAACCCGCGATTTTTGAGGATAAAATGCGCCAAAACCTAAATTTGGAAGGGGTTACAAAGCATCTTTTTTTTTTTTCTTTTCTTTTTAAAAGCTTGTCACCCGCTCGATACCATGATAAAATATTCAATGTATTAAACACAGAAACGAAAGTTCCTTATATAGATTTACAAGAGACGATGTTTCTAAAAGAAACAATCGTAGACTGAAGACAAATTTAGAAACTATCTAAACTAACTAAAGATGACTAAGATGACCATTAATATTACATTATTTAATATATTTAATATACTAGATTGACTATGCGACTATGTGTGAATATGAATATTACTCTCCTCAGCATTATTTCAATCATTCCATTACCTTCGTTGTGCCCATTTGTACCATTATTTCCATTGTTACCATTGTTGCCATTATTGACATCATTGCTTCTAGCATTCACAAGCTGATTAAAGAGCTGAACCACCTTTTGCTGGCTTCTAGCCAGGTCATTAAGAATCTGCTATGTGCTACCTTCAAGTATATCACGCCTATCTCCCATATCATGTCTCTCTCCCATAATTTCCTCTTCAGATGAAGAATCTAAAGCAAATGGATCAAAACCATCTTCTGTTGCTCTCCTTCTTCTATATATCATGTTTTGGATTCATAACATTGCATGCAACTGAAAAACTTCTGCTTCTAATTTCTAATTTTTACACTGGCTGGCAGGAAGCTAGCTCTTATACCACTGTAAAGAGCCTTTCCGAAATGTATCAAGTTTTTGTGTTCAGTTTGTCCAGTTTGAGTGATGTCACATTTCATTACTTTCATAACATAGCATTGTATAAATTTCATCCACATAACACATTGACAATGAAGCATACACTAGATATTTCAAATCTGAGACATTACATTAGACTATTCTATGACTGAGCATTCCCAGAAATACTACTTCAGACTTCTAATTCCCATTTCTCACAGAGGTATACACATTTGAGTTTAAAGAGATATAACTCATATTTAAATAACAGTTCAGACAGCTCCATTTTCAGACTGTATAAAACTTATGATAACAAATGACTTCATGCAGACTGTCTCAATCAATATCAACCAGCAGTTATGTCAACAGAGAGCAGATTTGATAATACAATGCAAGTTACAGCAGCAAATTCGACCTTCATTACCCAGACTAACTACAACAGTACCTAAACTCAAGCTTGAAGTAACAATATAATACTCAGACCTAGAATTAAGTCGACCCAGGCTTGGAGCTGAATGAGACGTCTTCAATGGCCTCCAGAATCTATGCACAACAACTAAGTCCTATTATCAATCGAAACTCATGAAGAATGATTCGTTCAGCATCAAAGTGTCCACACGCTTCCTTCAGAGCCACTTAAAAACGTTTATGCACCAACTAGGAGCTAAGAGATGGATCGATCTTACCCAGAAAAAAGTGTCCCTTCATATTCTCTTCTAATCTCATAAAAAACACAACTTTCTCTTGCTGTATTACCCACTTAAGCTGGAACTAGAGTCAACAAAAGGGCTACGCCTTCAAGTGGCATAATATTCTCTCCAAAATCACCCAAATGAAGCAATCAAAACCTCAATGAACTGAAACCATGAGAATCTAAGAAATAGTCATATTTGCATTTCACCATTTGCTCTAAACTCAATCTTGCCCCAATAGAATGTTCCCAAATATGTGCTCCTCAAATCTAACAATAAAATGCAATGTAGAAAGTCTGAATGACTCTCTTGACAACTTTCAGCTAGGGTTGATGGTTTCACAACCAAAACTAAAACAGTAGGGTTTCCAAACCCTCAACACGAAAACCTCCAAAGGATCTCCAAGGTTGATGTGAGAAAAATAAAAATCCAAAATGTCAGAAATGAACCTTTTTCTGCCTTTTATATTTCCCACTTAATTTCCTACTTAGAAAATTAAAGTGATTTTATAAAGTTCATTTTAAATATTTTACTTAAGTCACTTTAAAACATTACTTTATTAATTACTTAATATCACCTTATAAAATTATCTTGACACCAGGCAATATTAAATAATTAAGTAAAGGATTTACTTAATTTCACTTTTAGCCTTCGGGAATTAAAAAGGCTAAGTGATCACCCTAAGTGGCTACTAAGAAGGGGACATTACAAGCACAGCTGAAGCAAAAGGGAAAAGTGGAAAATTATGTTGAGTTCGAGAGATTGGCGGTGATGGTTCCAGATGTGATGGAAAGAAAGCTCACAGTCCTCTTTGTTGAAGGTTTCAATGAACCCCTTAGAGGTTTGGTAAAGGAATTGGTGTAATGTCCTCATTTTGGAGTTAGATTAATTTAATTAAATTAATTAATTAAGTTGTCCAAAATAATGATATTTCATGAGGATGACTAATTGATTATTTTAATTAAATTACAAAGTGGTATTAAGTTAATTATTTATAAGGTTATCAAATAAATCAATATTATAAGTTGACCTTATATTTAATTAATTTAATAAAATGACTTGAATAAAATATTATATCATAAAGTCACTAAATAAAAATAAAATAATATTCTAGAAGATTCTTGAAGAATTGGAGAAAAAGAATAAATAGAGGGGTTGGCTGGGCTTCTAATCATCCAGTTGTTGAATATTGTTTTGATTGACTTCATTGGGGAAGCCTATGCTTTCTGCAGTTCTTCATTCGATCATTGAGACCGATAGCTCTCTTTGGTTGGCAACTCTGAGGCTCTGAAACTATCAGCGGATATTGTTGCATTGTTGGAGGTGACATTTCAGTCATTTCACTTGGGCAAAATTAGTGGTCAAGGGCAAATTTTGCATGGTTAGATTTGGAAGATTGCTGGAGATAACTTGTGCATTGAATCTGCATCATTGGAGGGCCGATTTTCATCATCGTCAGATTATATTGAGGTCTGATATTTTATTCAGTCATTATTACCAGCATTTAGGAGGCAAGATTTTGCATTTTGGAGCTTCATCTTCAATCGATTTTGATAGTCTTGGAGCGCTGCCTTTGGAGGATCATCTCAATATTGTTTGGCATCGATTGAAGGAGCTGGGAGATTGGTATTATTTTATATCAGAAGTTTGTGTTTAAACATGGGCGGCTGTCTAGGAAAAATCAATTTAATTCATAGAGGACTCATCATATTTTGATTTCACATTGTCATGTTGGCGCATGGTTTTTGGAGGCTTGGCAATAATATTTGAAGAGAATGGAGGTTGATAGCTGCAAGTAGTAATTAAATCTGAGCACCCTGCTCAGCAACAGGGGCGACATTCTAAGAAGATTGACATTCATGAGATTTGGCTTGGAAATCGATCATTCAGCATTGCTATTGCTTGCTTCTTCATATACAATCAAGGGCGGCTTGTAATCAGGTTCCATTGCATTAGTTTGGTAGTTTTGCATATTTAGATTTGTCATTAATGTTATTGCTGCTGTAGGTGCACTTTCCAAATCAGAATTGTAATTGCATTTGATGTCCATTAAGAGCCAAGAGTCTTGGTCTCCTTTTACACCAGCATCGTAATCGGAATAGTTTATGAATAAAAGAGATATAAGTTGCATATCCAATTCTGATGTAATGTTCATATTATCATGCCTTTGATCTGCATATTAGTTTGCATGCCAATTGTATGACGAAATGTCACTTGGCTGTAGGTGATTAGTTTGCATATAGAAATCATTTATGTACATTGGAAAAGAACTAAAAGAGTCATCCTTGCATTTAGATTATAGTTTAGTCATTGAAGCATTGATTTATAAGTATTTGAAGCATTTTATCATCATCTTCAAGCAAACAAATCAAACTGAAACAACAACCAGCAAAATAGAAGATTGGATGCAAACTGTTTGACGATATTCCTTGAGCCATAAACAGCAAATTTGTAATCAGTTGAGCAAGGGATATTACAATTGGATCCAAGCTCGCTACAAAATGCCATTAGGAGAGCTTTGAACTTGGAAGACTCTTCAATGAATGGCAGATCATACTCCAAGGCACCACCCGTTGTCACCAAGAAGTTTCCTCGAAGGGATCTTCCTCCTCCGAGAATGGTACCTCCCAAACCCAATCCATCAGAGATGTCGAAGAATGAGCTCCAAAGGAGACAATTATGTTTCGATTGTAAGGCACCATGGCAGCAAGGTGATCATTGTTTGGGGAAGGGTCAGATACATTACATTGAGGTTATTCCGGGTGAAGACTCCGAAGAAGAAGTTGGTCCAGAACTAACAGTTATTGAAGAAGAGCATGAACACATTTTGTGACCTTTTTCACACATCGCCCCATTACAAGCGAAGGGGCCCTCGCTGTAGTTTTGCTCTTAGGGTTTTAGCTTTGAGTACTTAGCTTGAATTTCATAGTCTCGATATCACGGGAATTTCATGTCAAAGTCTGGAGTCATCACCAGAGCTAAGTTGAGAATTTGGGCCTGAAACTGAACGTGAACGTCATAGAAGTGCTTAGAAGACCCGATAGACGAGGATCGCCTGTGCTTTCACTCAATTCTAACACTTCCTATTTTTTAGGGATTCTGTTTTTTTGCTTTTTTGCTTTTTTTGTTTTTGGCATTTCTGGACCAATTTGGAATTTACTATTTTTAGAAAGTTGCTTTTTGCTTTTTTCTATTTTTAGTAAGTTTCTATTTTTAGAAAGTGCTAGGTGTCACTGGCAGTGGAGTCAAAAGTTTCCATTTTTGGAACTAAAAAGCAAGCAAAAATCAAGCAGAGGTCTTAAAAATCGTGAAAAATCATGAGAAAAGCAGAGAAAAGGCGCATGCAAGATGAGAAAAGCAAGAAAAGGTGTGCAAGATGAGAGAAAAGCAAGAAAAAGCGCTGCTGGTAAAAATCAAACTGGACAAAATGTAGAGAAAATCGTTGAAAAATCATAAAAAACAATCATGATGAAATTAGCCTAAGTCCGGAAGAGGTGCGCCATTTAAAAAATCCATTGAAACTTTGAAAAATCCAGTTGGAAAATCCGTTTATCAAAGAGAAATCTTGAAAAATCCAACTAAAATTTATCTATTTGAGAAAATTCGCCTTCCACAAGAAAATCCAGTTGGAGAGTTTGAAATTCCAGTTGGACAAAGTGAAAATCGACTAAGGCAAAGGAAATATTGAACTGGACTTTAGGAAATTTCAGTTGAAGTGAAATTCCAGTTGGGAAGTAGAAAAATCCAGTTGAAAGTCGAATTTTTCAAGAAAGAATCAAAAATTTTCTAAGGCAAAATCACTTTGGTAAGTGAAAATTCCAGTTGAAAAGTAAAAAATTCCACTTGAGGGTCGAATTTTACTAAAGGCAAAAAATAAAAAGAAATAATTTAAGTTTTATTTTAAAACTTAGTTGTCAAGCCAAAAGGGACGCCTTGTTTGAAAAGTCAAAGATCACGATAAGATTGCTTTTTCGTTTTTAAAGCAAAAACATCCAATGAGAAGAAGAAGTCGACCTAAATCAATTTGGAAAGGTTTTATTATAAAAGATGATCTTGTGAGCTCATTTTCTATTATTTACAAAGTCGAATTTTTTCACAGGCAAAGCTCTCTCAAGAGAAAGACGTCTTTTTCAGCTGCAAACAGATTTTTTCTTAAATTCCAGAACATAGAGTTCGATTTTCCTCTTCCATTTCAGATTTTTTCAAGCAACTGCAAGGTTATCATTGGCGATTTTGAAAGGGAATAGGATTTTTTTTCATTAAGGATTGGAGAAAACTTCAGTAAAGTCTTAAGAAATCCAGAAAATTATTTAAATTTCCATGAATGCTCTTTAAAGATAATAAAGGCGGATCAATTTTTTATTAAGAATTTATTCTTTACACAGCCTTTAATCAAGTTCTGGATTTTAAATTATTTTTTAAAAATTTCTCCAGCCAAGAAATCGCCTTTTTACAAATTTATTAAAATTTCTAACTTCGAGCTTCTTACAGGCACAATGTCTTCTCCAAAGAACGTGGGAGGTGGAGTCAGGAAAGCTCAAGTCAAGGAAGTCCTCAAAGAATTTTACCCAGAATCCCAGTTATCCTCGAAGTGGAAGAAAGTGGCAGATACAAACTTTGAACAGTTTAATGCAATTCAACACAAGAGAAGGATGTTTGGCACTCAGAACGAAATGCCTACGCCTATTGCTACAAATATTGTTAAGTCCGGACTTCATCAAGCAGCAGGATTTCCACCTGCAGTTCAGTGCAGTGAGTTAATGGTTGAGTGTGCTAGAAGGTACAATCCTCAAACAAGATCCATAAAAACACCCAATGGGATCACCTTAGCGTACTTTACAGAGGATTCAGTCAGGGAAGTATTTGGTATTCCCCATCGTCGAAAAATGTTGAACAGGACTCAACAGGAATCACAGGCCATGTTCGATCAAGCCAAGGAATCCTGTATGGACATAGTCAATTCTAACTGGATCAAGGAACCCAAAAGACATCGCTCCAAGTTGCCAAAGAGATTAATTTGCACGGATTTTAAGATAGAATACAGTGATATGATTCATATGCTGAACAGGATTATGGGAACTTCTCAAGGAGCCTTCTTTGAAGTATGGATGTTTTCATACGTAGAGATCGTATTGGGAATGGAGGCAATAAATTGGGCTAAGTTAATAAGTGATAATATCGATTTCCAGTTGAGAAACCTAGAAAAGACCAAAACCTTCTACATGAGTTCTTATGTGGTTTATATTTTGGCACGGTTCACTAAGTGCAGAGGACTGATTTGTAAAGGGGAAGTTGGAATTCGAAGGGATCAGCTCAAGGCATATGATTGTTACCCGCAGCTCCAACTACATTACAAGGACAATTTCAAGATAGCAAATGACGCCTTCCTTATGTATATAACGCGAGTTCTTCAGGGAACAGTTCAAAGGAGGCTATCTAAAGAAGCTATGGTGATGCTTGACAAGTTTGGATCTTGGTTTATCCAGTTTCCGACATTTACTTATATAAGAATTCATGGATTCTCAGATGCTCCGTACAAACTTCCTCGGTATCCAACAGACAAAATTGTTATGCTTGAAGTTGCAAGGCAACTGGCATGTGTAGACTCCATTCAGGGGAAAAAGAACAAGCAAGGAGTGGATTTTCCGGTTGCAATTGGGAAAATGCTAGAAGTCTGCCCCTCTTTACAATCAGCCAAAACAGCAAGGGTAGAGTTGCAATTTTATAAATTCAGCACTTATAATCCAAGGTCCGATTATGATCCATACCTGAGAGTTCACGGGAAGAAGTCCCTTCATGTTATGCAGATTGAAGATTACTGGTCTAACTTGGTGGACGAGTATGGAGTCAGGAAGAAGACTTGGTCCAGAATTCCAGTTGAACTTGTGAAAAGGTGTGACTTGTTCCCTATACCTGATCAAGTAAAAGACAACGGGGACTACATACATCCTCAATTTGAACAAGAAAAAGATAAGCCTATCCTATTGCCTAACTGGACACAACCTGAGTTGACCGATTTAAACATATTGATGAAGGACATTTTTGCTTACTCAAGGGAATGGGTAGATGGTCAGATCAGCAAGTTGAGGAAGGAAGGAATTTCTCTTACTTATGCCACATTGAGCGATAAGGAAAGCCAGGAGGAAGCAATTGGCGAAAATCTTGATGAACCTTCATATCCTAGCAAGAGGAAGGTGGTGAGTGAAAACCTTCACACAGAGGAAAAAGAATCAGCTAATGAAGAATTGGAGAGTAAGAAGCAGAAAGTGACTGAAAAACCATCATCTTCAAGTACTTTGTCAGTTGGAGTGATTGAAAAGGTATCCGTTGTTGATATCGAGCCAAGCTATGAGCAAGAAATCCAGTTTCAAGAGTTAGAACAGTTAGATTCTCTCCAAGATCAAGCCCCCACTGAGTGTTAGAAGGGATGATACTTGATGATTGAAGGCGCAGGAGATACTGAGATCCTTGAGAACAATGAAGAGCTAGGAGATGAGGTAATTTCTGCTCTAAAAGGAATTAATGATGATGTTCAGTTAGAAGATGGGATGGAATTATCCACTATCCCAGATTGGTTGACCGAAAGTTTGAGGAAAAAGTCCAGACCACTGGATGAAGTTCAACCAGTTGAGAGCATGCAAGACTTCCTAGAGAGAATTGGCAAAGCTAAAACGCCAAAGAAGCCTAAGAAGTATTCTCAGATTACCAGGAATGATGCAGGATCCAGGATCTTACAGGTGGCAGTCCCGAAAATTGATAAGCCAAAAGATCAGATTACTCCTATGGATTACGAGGTTACAACGTTGGACATTGGGCCAACCACGATAGATCAGGATTTCCATGAGTTGGCAGACACTTCCAAAGCCATCAAGGAAAAGTTCGATAAAACAGAGGAGAAAAAGGAAAGGTTAGAGTTGGAAAATCTAAGGCTAATGGAGTTCATTCAGCAGCTAACAGCCCCTTTGCGCCAAGAAAATGCAGCCTTTATTCCACCGTCATCTCTTACTCCGGAATCCGTTGATGTTCTTGAAGCTATGAGGATCACGAGTCAAGCAACCAAGAGTTGGGTGACCAATATTTCAAAACAGATGGAGCAATTCTTAGAGAAGTGCGCCCAAACTTATGACAGATCTGCCTTGCTTATAACTGAAGTTAGTCAAGTTGAGGACAATTGGGAAGATTTCCAGTACGTACAGGACAAAGTGATACCTCGTTTGAGGGTTCTAAAGGAAGTTTCCTTGCAAATATTGATCCAGGAAGGTGTTATCGAAGAAGGAGCCTCATATGATTTCAGCAGGTGGTATCATTCCTTATTGGCTAAAAAGAAGACATATGACGGAATGAAGGAAGAATGTGCTGCTATACGGAGCGCAGTTGAGAAAATTCAGTTCAAAATCCTCACTTCTCTTGAAGGATTGACAGGACAGGAGCATCATGATGCAAATGGCTTAGATTTAGAAGGACTAAAGAAAAGCGTGATGAACATTTACTTCAAGGAAGTGCAGGTTATTACAGAGAATCAGCTTGATGATATGTCTTCCCTTTTGACCTTCATGGATAACTTTCAGAAGCAGGAGGATAGATGGGAAAGTACTTTCACTCAATGCCTGGAAACCTTGGACGTGATCGGAGTGCAACTGGATTCTGTGCCGAGTATCTCAATGGAGGAACTTGATTCTGTGTTAGCCAAATTTCTTGCATTTGCAGCTAGGGAGCGATCCAAAGGGAATTGCATTCTGGATTCCCACTTGCTCGAATGATGTGCAAGGTGTCACCATTTTCCATACTCCAAGTGGCTTGTTCTGCTTGCGCCATGTGTCCTTTGAGTTGGTTATGCTTTTAGGGTTAGGGTTTATCAAATTTAATCTTGGCCATTGATCTCAAATTTAATCTTGGCCGTTGCTTTGTAATTGGGGTGCCTATATAAACCCCACTCATTTCATTTATTCAGGGAGAGACTTATGAAATTGTTGCAACTATTGCTGTTTAAATAATAAGTGGATTCAGAGTTGAGCATTTGTTATTTTTATGAGCCCGCATGGTTTCATTGACTTCTTCAATAGAGTAAATTTGTTTTCAAGTATTTTAGATGAATGAAAGATTGATAGTGTTGGAAATAGTGGAATTAGTTCATACCTTTTTCAATTGAATGATTTTCAATTTGATGTGTAAGGTTAGTCTGAACATTGAAATTGCTTGACTTGAATTCTATTACCTATATGCATTGATCGAATTGATGGTGGTATTGTGTAATAGGATATCTTTTGTAAACCCATTGAAGATTGCACCGTCTTTGTCTAGTTGTAGTACTGTGCTTGGCGAAGCAAAGATTGGTTTAAATTTCACTATCCAGCATTTGTCTCTTAAGTTCGTAGGAGTAGTTTTGCATAAATCTAGTTCCTTAACCCTCATCCCTTTTTCTTTTATTTTATTCCAAACTGAAAATCCCAAAAATATAAGAGCATTCAACGTTACATCAATCCAAATCCCTACTTCGAGTAAGTTCATTATTCAAGGTCCCTTTGTGAAATCAGCATATCACATCATCCATTGAGCTTGTCCATCCCCCAAAACGAAACATTGGAATTACCGTATGAACTTTCTAGCAATCTTAGCATAAGAGGTAATTTTTCAAGAGAGGATAGAGCTGCCTTTGGGCATTCTTTTATTCTGGTGTTTGGTGTGTCACAAAACACGCATCAAAGAACCAAGGGGAAGGGCATCCAAGAGGAACCCTTGCAGCCCTATCATGATCACCAAGGTACCATTCGTTTCGAGTCAAAGGAGTTTTACAAGGGCAGCAAGTGAATTTCTTGATTGATAGTTGGGCTACTCATAATTTTATTGATGAGAGGTTGGTGGCTAAATTGGGGTTGAAAATAGAGGATTTTCAAGGGTTCAATGTCACAGTGACAAATGGATACACTCTTCCATTCAATCAAAGAATTCAGCAGCTGAGCCTAACACTTGGTGGCCACAAAATGAGAGGTGAATTCTATGTGATCGGTATAGCAAATACCGAGATTGTTCTTGGAGTGGAATGGTTGCACTCACTTGGAGAATACACACAGAACTACCAAACAATGGAGCTTAAATTCAAATCTAATGGGAAGGAGGTGATCCTTCATGGCCTCTCCAATGGTGGTTTCAACGAAGCGTATGGAGAGAGCATTTCGTAGAGATCAAATTGTTTGGGCAACTGAATGCTTGATCATAGATACTCAACCTTCCAAGGAAGGGAAGACCTTCCACAATGACATTCAACATATCTTGGAGAGTTACAACAAGGTTTCTAATGATATACCTCATGGTCCACCTCCGGAGAGGGGTTTTCAACATGTGATTGAGCTTGAGGAAGGAGCCAAGCCCATCTTCACTATGCCCTACCATCATTCGCAAGTGTACAAGGAGATAGAGAAAACGATCAACGAGTTACTTGACAGGGGGCACATTCGTCCAAGCTCTAGCCCTTTTGCTTCCTCAGTAGTGTTGGTCAAGAAAAAGGACGGGACATTGAGGATGTGTATTGATTATAGAGCACTCAACAAGAGGACCATCAAAAATTGCTATCCCATTCCCAGGATCGATGAGTTGATTGATGAGCTTCATAGCGCGCTATATTTCTCCAAGATTGACTTGCGTTCAGGGTATCATCAAATAAGAATGAAGAGGATGTGCACAAAACGGCTTTCAAATGTCACTATGGGCACTATGAGTTCTTGGTCATGCCATTTGGGTTAACCAATGCCCCCACTACATTTCAATCATGTATGAACCAGGCATTCATTCTACAGTTGAGGAAGTTTGTTTTGGTATTTGTTGATGACATCTTGATCTATAGTAGGACTTGGGAGGATCACTTGAAGCACGTAGATGAGGTACTTGGCATACTTGAGCAGCATTAATTTCACACCAAGATGTTAAATGTGAGTTTGGATTGACTGAAATTCTGTATTTGGGACATAAGATTAGTGCCCAAGGGGTTAGCGTGGATGAAGAGAAGATCAAGGCAATATAAGATTGGCCAACAACAAGGAACTTGTCACAGTTGAGAGGTTTTTGTGGGATTGTGCAGCTTCTATGGGAGATTTGTAAAGGGGTTTTCACAACTTGCAGCTCCATTGACCAATTTAACGAAGAAGGGGGCTTTCTCTTGTGATCCTACATCACATCAAGCTTTTGATAAGCTCAAGGAGGTAATGAGTTCATGCCCTGTTTTGGCTATTCCAAATTTCTCACTTCCTTTTGTTCTAGAGTGTGATGCTTAAGGAGAGGGGATTGGAGCAGTTTTGATGGAAAATAGGCAACCTATAGCAGATGAGAGTAGGAAGCTCAAGGATGCAGAAAGAGCTTTCTCCATTCATGACAAAGAGATGTTGGCAATCATGCATGCTCTTCCCTTTTTTGTCTTCAGCAATTAGTTAACTTGGCCATCCTTGATTGACAATGTTTCAAATTCCATGTCTTAGGAAGCTCTAAATTACTACCTCTCTAATGAACACAGTTGTGAATAGTAAAATGATGGCTTTTGCACCATCAACTCTATCTGAATTGCCACTAATAGTTTTCACCATCAAACCCCATCTAATTTGCCTCACAGTTTGGGCTCCAAAGTCCTCAATAACATCTCAAAGGAACTAATACTAAAAGATAACATCTTTATGCTTCACAAAGAAATTTGTGATTTTCAAGAATTAGAAGCCTTCAAACGAGGCAATACTTATATATAACTAGGAACAATAGTTTATGTAGTTAACATACAATGCCCTTATCATGTTTTGTTAATATGGTTGTATCTAACTATGTATTAATTGTTTGTTAGCTTTCAAGTAGGTTATAGAAGTCAGTTGATAGACGGTTATGTTCTTGTGGCGGCTGTCAAGTCCTTTAAAGGGCCTTAGCATCATCGAGTAGTTTAATCCTTGGTTGACCATCTCTAGTCTACTTCTGTAATAACTTCATATGTGAATAAAGATATACTTTTACTCTTTATTTCTGTTATTAATTCAAGAATTGGTTTTATTAGATTTCTTATTTAAAACATTTAGCATCATTGCCTTAAAAGAAGTCAGGTCTAATTTAAAAACTTCATGCCCTTAGACCCCGATAAAGGCAAAAAGAGACGACAACATGGTCAAGATCAAGAGATCAAATGGTCCTTAAAGATCATAGAACAAAAAGAAAGGAGGATACAATTATGGGAAAAAGCCAAAGAAACCCCAACCACACAAATCTAAAGTTGAAGCCCATCCCAAGAATGGAGTCTAAGTTAGATTCGTAGTCAAGAAAGCAAAAACATTTCCATGACAAAGAAGCAAACAACAACATAGCAAGAGAAGATAGCAAAGCACTTACAACTACCTAATGAAGCATGAATCGATCTTTCTGACCAAATAGAAAAGTCAGTACAACCACAAGTAGACAAATAAGAATGGGAGATCAAATCTAAAGATTCATTGATGAAAGAAAATGAGAGTAATCCCCAACATATTTAAGAATTGTTGATTGAAGAAACCAGCCAAAAACTCCTAGGCCAAAAGTGTAAAAGAGAGAACCTGAAAGCAATTCAAGTGTGTGGAATGTTAAAGAAAGACAAGTTGAGAATTCTCACATGGACGAAAGTGCAAGAGAAGCGCCAAAGCATCTAAATTAAAACTCCTTGCTGAGCAAGTTCTCAACATTGAGGTTGCATCAAAACAAAAAATGGTGACTAGTCAAATTCAAAGGCAAAAACTGCTCAAATTCATTGGTAATGGGTCAGAAGATCCAATGAGGCATTGCAAGACCTATGAAATTATATGGGCAACGAATGACCAAAATGACAAAGCATACTAACTTCGGTCCTTCCCAACCACCCTAAGGGGTATAACAATTGACTAGTACACAAAGATCGAACTAACTTCCAAAAATATGTGGGAAAGATTGACGATAACTTTTGAAGAGGAGTTCAAGCTACTACAAGAAGATAATGAAATTGTAGCCAAAATATACAATACAAAGCAAGGCAAACATGAAAATGTTAGAGCCTATAATTGTAGGCTCAAGGAACTCCCAGTAAAACAAGATCGAAGAAAACATGGTTCATTGAAAGTCTCATTCCTTCACTACAAAAAAAGATAAAAAAAATACCACCCTCTTCCTATACAGAAGCCTACATTCAGGCAATGGATATAGAGAGTGAGGACAAAATGTGCTCCCATGGCAAAAGAAAACAAAGGAAGACAAAAGTTTGGATGATAGCAACAAGATTGAATCTGGAACCATGCAAACCTTGAGAAAAGATATAATGTGGATGATGAAAGAATTGAAGGCGAAAAAAGAAACCAATACAAAAAGCATTAAACTTTGGTGCACTAAATGTAAAGGTGAAGGTAACATCAAGAATAGTTGTCCTAGAAAAATGTGTTATTCGATCAAAGAATGCCCATACAATCTGAGGAGTAGGAGCACACAAGTGCTCTTCACATAAGGAGAGCAATCCACTTCACCCAAGAATAATTTAAATATTTATTTCATTATATATTTCATAATATAAAGGAAGACGACAATAAGGAGATTTAAATGAAGTCGGCCAGCAATTAACTTGAGTGCCATACTCCTTGAAAATTGGCCATCAAATAATATTATTTCTTCTAGATGAAGTCGGCCAACATAGTATAACTATAAGCTTTGTCTTGGGCGCCAAGAATGGGGGTAGGCCCAAAGTTAAAGTATTGGTATAAACTTCAAATCACCTTTATTTCTTTATGAAATCCTCATAGTCAGCCACCATTTAATATCACTTTGATTTCTCTTCCATAATCTTAATTTATATTTATTTCTGTCTTAGACAATAAACTCAGTGCTGCCATGTAAAGATAAATCGTTCAATTTATGATTCCAAGGGGTGGATCAATTAGGGGCCTTTGTCCATCACCAAAATTAGCGATTTTCTCTTTGACATCAATGACAGTAATCTAGTAATCTTATCCATACGCTTTTGACATCAATGACAATATTCTAACAATCTCCCATACTCCTTTGACATCAATGACAATCAATTCCAGCATAGCATTCAATGTGGAACCTCAATATCATTGAAATAACTATATGAACCTAGGCTCCAAATCTTTTATTGATTATTGTTGTATAGTTTTCCTGCAAATTCAAGTCACAAAATTGTATAACACTTCCAAGACCCACAAACTTCATTTGTAATGTTTTTTGAACATATAGTTGGGGTTGCACATTAGCCTTTTAGCAAAGCTTTAGTTACTTTGAGAGCCCTATACCATTTTGAAAATTGCAAGCTTGATGGTAGGCTTTATTTTTTCATTTCATAACAATAAGTTCCTCCCGTAGAAATAATGAACAAGATTTTTTGAGTTAATTTTGTGTTAAAGGTTGCTTGGAACTTCCTACTTCTTTTCTCACGGTTCTCTAAGCCTGTCCTTTTTAAGATATCCCTCATGACCCAAACAATTTTTGAGATATTATATGGATGAGGAAAAAAATTCATCTCCCAATACTTTTAGAAGATAACTGAAGATAACTAGTGCTTAGAATGTTTGTTATCTAACATTGAACTTCCCTCAAATACTAGTATAGCATCTATACTCCATAATCATTGCAAACAGCTTCTAAAGAGCATACCTCCGTTCAATTGTGCAATAGTGGAAGCAAAATTTTCCAGCCTTAACATCTTCAATATACTGCATATTCATAACCAAGAGGATACAAGGAGTTGAAGAAACTGTAAAAATGAAAGGAAACATTGCAAAAATTATAAATAACAGAAGTTCAGTAGCCTACTATTAAAATTACATTAAAAACTAGTTTCATATGAGTTTAAAAACCATGTAGCACACCTCCTTTTCAATTTTATGTTTCAAAATAACCGGATTTAAAAATTTCAACATCTGAACTAGCTCCTTTACACGCCTAGCTAAAACTTGATGAACCTAGTCAAACATGTTTTCTTTTACCAAAATACTCCTTACCATATATTTAAAAGTTGCAAGCATTTCTTCCAATATGTTTTATTAATTATAAAGATATTCAAGCCTCTTATTGCAATTGGTTCTTTCGCACTGCACGCATATAAATATTGGCATTGCTGTCTAACATCAATATCCTAGCCCTACAGTGGCCCATGGTCTGGTGGTAAGCAAGAGCAAATGTCATAATCATGACCTAGGTTCGAGCCCTGCTGGACGTGCTCCACTTCTTAATGCAGCTGAAATAAT
>VDFB02339904.1:0-14642 GCA_007258455.2 Sequoia sempervirens
TACAAACTACAACAACACCAAAAGGCCCACCATGGCCACAATTAAATCCAATATATGCCTTTTCAATAGGCTTAGATAAATATTTTAGATTTCTGTCTTGAATAGCCTCTTGATGTCCTGGAAATACATGCATAAACAATTTTTAATACCTGGACTCCACAACCCTTGTCTCGTCCATATCAACAATTACAATCCAAAAGTCTCAGCCTTTGTTTATCAAAATCTTGAGCAACCTAAGGAGTACAAAATACAAAACAAAAGTGACAATGACTGGCAACAAATGTAGCAATTGACTCCCATTTATCATCTTACTTTTTAACACTCTCTAGCTTCTAACTATATTTTCATTTTTAAAGATCACCTACATTGCTCTATCCCATTTGGCATAGTGTGCAAAGACTCTCACAGGCATATCTATATTAATATCTTCGCTAAATTTATCAGCTTAAAAGCTTTTCTTTTCTTTACTGGATGTATAACTTTATTTTGTTTGTATATTATTACAAGATATTTCTTAAAGTATTGTGCTGTAGAGCATTTCCACCTTGATTTTAGTAATTGAGGAAAGATACATGCCATCTTCCGAGCCAAGCAATTTGCTTACTATGCCCAAATTGATATTTCTGTCTTTATATTCTTTAAACGAGGACTGCCAGGCATAGATCATGCCTGGCACAAATTGTACATCCGCTTTCAATTCCATTTCTTTGTACATGTCAGATTATTGATGTGTGGGAAAGAAGGCTGAATTGCCTTGCATTGAGAACACTGATGAAGTAAATGCAGAAAATCTTCTCTAGCAGGTTAAGGGTAGTCCTACGCTGTTGCTGCTTTACATGAGAAAAGTTGCAGAATAGGAGGTCATGCACTATTCCAAAGTGGAAAGAAAAGGCATAGAAGATAAATAATGGATAGAAAACTAAGAAAAGTGGATTATATTTTGAAGGATACTAGATTACAGGAACTTAAACAGGAAAAGATAATTATAAGTAGAGTGGATAGTTAACCAGGAGAAAATTCTTTAGTGATATCACTACAAATAACATGTTTGACATCCACTTTTCTTGACCTAAATTTCATGGCATTAATATTTTTTTGGAATTAGTTTTCTTATCATCTTTGACTATGGATCTTGCTCTATACATTTTGTTCCCCTTACTGTGTCTTTCCTATGTTCCCACAATCTAGACATGTACCTAGGATTTTGAAGGCTTCCGTGAGCCCATTGTGTCTGAGATCAAATCATTTTAGTCAAAGTAGAGAGGAGGGTAGGAATCAAGGTTTCCTTCCAGATTTAGCTCACTTGTTGGAATTTTTCACCTCTGATTCCAGTCCATTCACGTTGGAACTAGGAAGAATAATTTTCTCAGATAAATTTCAGTTGAGCTAAAATGCATTCACAAACAAATGATGCTAAACCCACTTCTTAGTAGCCAATTTCAAGTACAAAAAGCAAGAATGCAGATGAGGCTACTTATTAGAAGCAATAATAAAAACACACAGCCATTAATGAAATTCGGAAGACCTGTTGAATGGAAAGCAAATTCATAGTCTTATCTTCTTGTTGGTTGTTGGAGTTTTATTCAAATGCCTAAGAGCTCTTGTATTCTTTTTATCTTATTGGTGGTGGTTAATAGTTATTACACTGCATTCCAGAAAAGCCATTTGAGATGCCAAATTCCTCCAATACAACCTGCTCAAGATGGAAGGACTTCTCAACACTGCTGCCAAAAGCCATGCAAAATAAAGAGATGATAACCAACCACAGAAAAAATTTACTATAAACTCAGATTTTTAGTATCCAAAATCAACGTCTCAGCTACAAGAGAAGAATATTCAAGCAATATTAAGTCCCCTGAGATATTGATACTTATCTAACAACCTGCAAAACAACAGCTGACAGAAACGTGTGGTAGATTCTCTAAATTTCCTTCCCCAAAAATCAGAACATCATTATGAATCTCCAAACTTGTATTCAACTGACAAGTAGTATTCAATGAGCCAATTCCTTTTAAATCTACCAAAAGCAATGCAAAATAAAGAGTAAAAAGGTTTTCCATTATGAGGAACTGAAATGAAATTGCTCGGCAGAGTAACTTATAGCCTATTGTAAAATTCACTATACAATTCAAAGCTAATGCACAACATCAAACAATACTGTACACTATAAAGGAAATCGAAATTATATTTTCACAAAATTGTCTTTGAAAAATATGTTTGATTTTATGCTTGACCTCGATTCCAAATAAATAAGAAACATTGAAATTGAGTACAAACCATCATGAAATATTGAAATTGAGTAGAGACCATAGAATGTTAATTAACTACAGCTGCTTTGCAAGATGCTCAAAAAAAATTCTTGAAATGAAATGAAAAAGTGTGAATATTATAATATATCTCAATTTAATAGGTTTCTTTAGGCAAGTCTATCTCTTTCCCTATAGCTGGTGTCAACTGATTCTTAATTTTACAACCTAAATATCAAATTGGATTGCCTTGAAGTGTCTTGAAAGGGCTGTATAAAGACTATGGTAAAGATTGTGTTGAGAAAATTAGAATTAATATCGAACAGTGTAATGATGCAGATCAATAAACTCCTTCAACAGCAGGATAGTTTTTTTTTTGAAATGTGCATATTTCCATGAGAAACCAAGGTAGAATCTCCGTACTGCACAAGACAGACAGTATCACTTACAAGAATGTACAAGAAACTTCATCTTGCTTGCCAATTCAGGTCACCAGCTATCTTCAATTTTTTCAAGGTCACTGAATTCAATGAAGCAGCAACCATGTTTCAAACAATAACTTCAGAGTTCATGTTACCTGCAACTTCCAACAATTGCTTGGTATATCTACCAGTGTTTTTATTCCAGATGCAGCAATTACAAATGTTTTTGTTGAAAGGCTTTAGATTAATAATTTGGCAGGTATGCAGCCATATATGAACAAAATGAGAGTTTTGGAACGGGGCATGGACTGTAATTAAACATGTATAATTTATTACAAAAACCTAGGAAATAATTGTGTTAAATATAATTTAATGAGACATGAATTATGGGAGTAAAAGCATAATGGATCTTTGTTAAATTGGAATATCATCTCAAATTTGATTTATTAGAAAATACAAAATAATTAACATTCCCATTGCAGATATTTTTATCCTAAATAAGTTGTCTTTCTCATGAAAGATTCCATCTAATATTGGCAAACAAACCTTCTCCTAAAAAAGACAGCTATCATTAATTTATATTCCACGATATATTAAACAAAATGATTATGATTTTATTTTTAATTTTATGACGATAATATGAAAAATCTAAAACAAAGAGAAGCTAAATTGGTAAAAGCTTCTTAGGAAAGTCACTAAGGAATTGTAATTTGTTTATAGGTACACCAGCTATCCATTTAATGGTAAAAGCCTCCAAAATCTCACTTATCATGTATAATTTAGATAAATATTGTTTTTCCAATTAAATAACTACAATTGCAGCACATGCACGCGCACAAACACAAAACCTCTAACTCAATCCCTTTATCTTCCAAAAAGTTATGGCCATTTTGATATTTATCTCCCCATAATTGTTCTTACACATAAAAGTTCCCTTCAATAAATTGACCATGTCAGCGGATTTATCAATTTTTATTGTTTACTAAAAACATGTTGTATTAAATATAATAATATTCTAAGTAGTTCAAGCTTCAACATTGAACTATAATGGAATATTTTAATTGGGCTACCATATTCTGCTAATGGAGGAAATGTGTGGATTGAATATGTGGGTACACACTTCCATTTCCACAAACTAGACGACAATTGCACTTGATTTGTCCTAATGTCCAACATGTACATACCCATTATCAAAATGACATATAGAGAGGCCTATTATTAAATATGCTAACTTATTTATTTCTAAGATTAGTTTACTAAACATACTTCAATTTAACTCAATTAAATTTATTTATAATAATGTTAATAAAATGTTTAAATGTTAAATTAAGAACTAACAATTTGATATGCTTCAACCAACAAAATACAAAAAAAACGTATTTTAATTTGACATACACAAATATAAAATAAAATCGGTGCAATCATTGCACCTCCTTCTGGTGCAAGTGCTAGTGTATTTCTTTCAATTAGAAATGAATTGACTATGGGGAAATTCTAGATTTCTAGGTATTCTTGTCATGCCCATTTTTTGACACTTAAAGAACACAATACAAACTAAGTAATCTACATTTTTAATAATTTACAAATATTTTTTTTGTTTAAACAATAATAACATAATACACTACTTAAGACAATAGTCAATTAAAGGAGAAAAATGGCAATGAGTCAAATTTTTTTAAAACAATGTTTACTTCTTTTATATCAAATAACATACCTTTTACCTACTCAATATCTCTTGCATTCCATTGTGTCGTACTTTTCTTACTCCCAATACCTATTCCTACAAGTTGTTAACATGACTAGGTGCACACATAAGACAATGAATGATTAGATACATGATTATCAAAATCAACCACATCATTAATTTAAACTAGATAATCAAAAGAGTAGTTTATGACTGGATTGCAATTAGGGATGGTGTATGCATAACATCAAGAGAGGTTAGTGGGTTCAAAAAAGCCTTAAAAAGATAGATCCTAAGGGCTAGACCTAGTCCTCGTGGGCTCGTCACAGACGACCTTGCCTATGTAACATTTGTGCAAAGGCTTCATAGTTTGACAACTTGAGTTTGCTCCAACTCATTTGACTGACCAACCAAGGGTATATCCACTAGGTTTCGAAACATCACTCCACCTCAATCACAATCATACCCCAATAACACTAATGTACGCTAAACTCAAATCTTTACTCAAATAAAATCAAATCTTTACTCAATACTCAAATGCATCCTATGCCCTTATTCTATGAGCTATAAAACTAAGAGAGTGGGTATGCAACCCTTTCTAGGGTCTAATACCTTAGACAATTCCACAACCGACCACCACCCACTTATGTGAAGTCGGGGATCGAGAAACTCATTAAGGATATATTAAGAGCATATGGGGGTATAGACTCAATCCTTGATAATTTGACAAAACTCAATCATACATATTACAATTTGAATAAATAAACTTAATACCCAACATTATGAAATGGACAATAAGGAACACACTAAAAAAAAATTATCTCCTTCTAACATGCTATAAAACATAAAATCCAAAAGTAACAACTTATTAAGTTTGTGATCCATTAAACACTATTAAATTCATAATAAAATACTTAGATTTCCTAGTAGTTTTCATGAAACCAAAATAATAAGTATTCAAACTATGGATTTTAACTCTAATATTGTATAGTTCTTAATGCATATTTTTCTAGTATAACTATTTAGTACCATCTCTTTAATGACTAAAATCGAGTATTGATTAACAATCTTTACTTTGCTAATAAATGCCAATTGAAATTTTATTACAACAATAACATAAGACAACCATTGAAAACAATTATACTCAATAAAGAACATCTATTTGCTAACTCATATATTTGATAGCAAATAAAGAACTTAAGATCCTTAATGGAGTACTTAATTAGTAACTAACAGTTAACTTACCAAGTGATATCAAAAATGTTATTGATTAATCAAATACTTCACCTTATAATGTAAATAATAACCAGCAAAATATTATTATATTCTACCTATGAATAAAGCAATACTCTTCAAATCAAAATTTTATATCATTAATTTATTAATCATCAAGCTATTGATTATCATTTCTAATTATGTAGTAAATATCCGCTAAATAATAATAAAGTTTACACTAATTGATTTGATATAGATATCAATAGATAGGTATCTATCACAGGTTAGTTCGTCTACCAAATAGGTCAAATCGAGCTTTACAACAATGCATTAAGAACATTTGGACAAATAGCATAGAGTAGGGATTTATTATTACAGGTATACACCTTTACCCATTAGGGGTAATTATCCATATAAAGTTTTTCTTTAAATTCTTAGGAATACCATTGTGAATATAATATATATATTATATAAAATAAACAATACTCTATAATATTTCAATCTTAAAAGGATCCCCCTTATAAAATGAGCTAAAATTCAAAAATACCATGGTCATTAAATCTAGTCCAAGTATCTATATTCAACATTATGTCTGCCTATGCATGTGTGATTGTAACTATATGCATTCATTTGTGGCATGGGTAGGCTACAAACATATACAAGTCCTTTGATATAAGGAATATATCTCATGTCTATTATATGTGTTTATGTAATGTTCAAAATATGATATTCACATCATAGACATATTAAAATCTCATTTACACTTAAACCATATATATATATATTGCCTTAGATACTTGACGTTGAAATTGTAACATAAATTTCTAGGTTTGATTTACACACAAGGGCACGTGAATAAATGACTTCCTCTTATAATATTATCCTGCCTTTATTTAATGTATGTACTTATGTACAATAATAACCAACATGTGTAACTCAATAGCTCGCAACTAGCTTTGCACATTTATATATGTGTTTATGCAGATAGTTGACATTTAAAATTGATGCAGGAGTAAAAATCAATAGGTCAACCAAAAAAATAAGTATTTAATTTTGCATTTTGGTGGGTTGAAGCTTCAAGAGCATCTTGTGGAGTTTTTGAAAGATAAAATTTTCATTTACCAATACTTGGACTTCATTTCAAAAATCAGAGTTTCATAAGGTAGGTGACCTTTGACATTCCATTCTTGTCTTATTGGGTGCTTAAAATGGAGGAAAACTTGTGATTTTTTAGAAAAATAATGAATGACTCTTCAATTACCAATGGAGCATGACTTGGTTTGGTATTTATTTCATTTTGAAAAAAACATTTATATCAACAATATGTTTGATATGGTTAAGTAACATTTACAACACATTTTGGAAGCAAAGCTATTTGTTTATTTCATTCTTTGAAAAGGAATTTCAAAGGTCAAGTTGAGGGAAATGAAAAAGAAAATTTGTGTGCCAACTTTTGGTGCTTTGAAAGGGTTTAAGATTATATAAAATACTCCTTTACTGGTGTGAAAAGGCAGCAATCAACAACAAGAAGGTTGGAGAAAGAACTTGTAGGTTGCTCGTGAGAGTTGCACAAGGAGTGCAGAAAATCAGCTTGTGTAGAGAAGAGAATTAGATGAAGATAAAAGGGATTTTGTAGGTGTTCAAGGAAGCCATGAGAATTGCACAATGAGGAGAAAAATCAAGTTTCAAAAAGTTGAGTGAAGCCAAAAAGTTTGAAGACACGAGGACTTGAAGATTCATAGACAAGATGTGTCTAGAAAAGCTTGTAAAAATTTCTAAATTTTATGTAATGTTTTTTATAAGGAAAGGCAAGTTTTGAAGGGACCCCAAAACCCTTTACAAAGAAAAAAAGCTCCAAGAAAGACTAAACCTATAGAGCCCACAACTCGAAAAAACCAAAATACTGACAACAGAAATTAACAATGAGACCCAAGAAAGAACTTGTAGGTTGCTCGTGAGAGTTGCACAAGGAGTGCATAAAATCAGCTTGTGAAGAGACGAGAATTAGATGAAGATAAAAGGGATTTTGTAGGTGTTCAAGGAAGCCATGAGAACTGCATAATGAGGAGAAAAATCAAGTTTCAAAAGTTGAGTGAAGCCAAAAAGTTTGAAGATATGAGGACTTGAAGATTCATAGACAAGATGTGTCTAAAAAAGCTTGTAAAAATTTCTAAATTTTATGTAATGTTTTTTATAAGGAAAAGCAAGTTTTGAAGGGACCCCAAAACCCTTTACAAAGACAAAAAGCTCCAAGAAAGACTAAACCTATAGAGCCCGCAACCCGAAAAATCCAAAATATTGACAACATAAATTAACAATGAGACCCGTCAGCAACCCAAAAGCAAAACATCAGTAACAAGGCTGATCAAGCAAAAGAAACAGTACAGTTACAACATTTTTTCCAGAACATTAACTAAGGCCAAATTTTCCTCAATGACCTCCTCGTGCATCTTCATAACATCCTTGAGCTCCTCAAACAAAATAGCATCCCTCTTCTTGGTCTTGCTCCTCGTTCTCAAACATGGGCTAACATCCACATCCTTTTCCACAACTGAAGCAGGATCCTCATTCTTCTCCACCAGATTCGAGCGATTCACATTCTCCATATCCTTCTCAATATTACCTAGCTCTAGGGGTTTACCAATCCATTTCAAGAATTTCTCATTTAAAACAGAGAGGTCCTTAGCAGTCAATTTTAGGGAATTATTGTTAATGTTCACCACAGTCTTCAAATCATCAGACAACTTGCTAATTTTGTCCTCTATGTTAACAAATATCTCTTCAAAAGTCTTATAGACCACAAGTTCCAAGGAAGAAATCCTCTCCTTGTGAGTATTAACAAGATGATAAACATCCACAACAAGTTTATCAAGCATAACATTCATGGTTTTGACCTTACCTTTAATCGCCCATTCCTTCCAATTACTATGCACTAGCGCCACACAAACATCTTGCCAATTCTTCACCTAGAAATTGATCTCCTTAACTTCCAAGAAAATCCATTTAACCAGTGAAAGCAAGTTGTGAGTTCCATCCTCAGTCATCCTACAGAACATGCCCATGTTTACCTCATCCCAACTAATAGGAGGCACAACTTTAAAATCAATATTCTGAATAGGGTCCTCCCGAGGATCCTCTATATCCTCCTTTTCTTCCTCAAAAAGGAAATCCTCCACTTCAATCACCTCAACTTTAACTTGATTCTTATCTAGCATATTCGCCAAGTCCGCCAAGATTTCCAACTGCTCCACCTTCACAACACTCCATTTAACTTGCATAGTGCCAATAGGAGAGTCTAGAGGAACTTGGTTAGGTTCAATCCCCTTTGAATGCTCAAAATGCTCAATCTCCTGAACATTAGTCTCCATAGATTGCACAGACCTAGGGAGGTCTTTACCAACACCACGACTATCCTCCACAGTAGGGGAGCTCTCCACAACACCCACCTTACCAGGGCTCAAAGAATGTTTTTCACTAGAAATAGGGGACTCCTCCACAAATTTAGACATCTCCACCTTCCTCTTGATAGGAGACTTCTCTTTCCTAGGGAACTTTTTCTTCCCCTTCACGCTCTTCTTCCCAGACGACACCACAACTTCCTTCAACTCAATGTTCATTTCATATCCCTTGGACCAGGATTAAAAAGCTTCAAAGCCCTCCTCAGACTCACCATCCTCCACTGACATCTCCTCAAAATCCTCTTCCTCCTCCTTAGAATCCCCTACCCATTCCGCCACAGAATCACCAATTTCATAGCCAAATTTTTTTACACTCTTTTTGCGAGCTAGAGTCTTAGGAGAAACAAGGATCAACTTCATCTTTATGTGATCAAACATGAGATTCATAATGCCTTCATAAAGAATAGCCTTCTTGGGGTTCTTTCGATGATCCTCAATACTATTCTCCATCGACAACAAAAGATAAAAGGAAACGAAACCAACACCTTGTGGCGGAAATGATTCAAAAGCATGAAATGATAGCTATAAATAACAGAAAACCTAGCCTCGAAGGTGAAGTAATGCATAATAGATAGAGCTAGATCCCTCCAAAGTGGCTTGAGAGACTTACAGGCATACCCATCACTACCAACTTCCCTGAGCTTCTTCTTCTCATCATATTTAAAGAAATTAGCAAAGGCTTTCTTAGCCGCACTTATATCTCTGTAGAATTTCCTTCTAGTGGAAGAAAGACCAGTCACCTCCACAATGAAATCCTCATTAATATTAAACCCCACACCTTTGTAATGCATAATCCTACTGCCCCATCCTTTAACAAAAACCTTCGTCACTTCAGGGTTCAGACCTTGGAGCTTTAACAGATATGGGCTTACCCCACCCTTTACTAGATGCTCCCACATAATTTCATTACTCCAGAACTCCTCACAAGAGCTCGACTCCACTCTGCAACGAGCTCCTCCCATGGCGGCATGCAGCAAACAAGAAACCATCAACACCTTAATTTTTTGCACAGACAAAATTAGGAAGACTAACCACAAAACAATGCAAATAAGACCCACAAAGTGTGTGAACCTGCCATACCAAGAACTGCCAAGCTTGTACGTGTTTCTCTTGATGAAATCACTCTTGTCAATACATCATGTCTTATTGACGATATGGAAAATATTTTCTAGGTTGAGGTTGCACATTTCCTATGTATTTACACCACTCTTAAGCTAAAAGCATGATGAAATGTTTGGGTCCTAACACCAAAACAATAGGGGCTTCATCGAGAGGATGCAATGGGGAATATGCCATAGCTTCACTATGCAATCTACCAGGACTTGAGACCAAATATGTGTCAAATATTTGCAAAGGCTAGAGCATGTTATTAATGGAGAAAATACTAAAACTTGACCCTCTCTTTCCTTTGTGGAACAAAAAGTATTTCCTGTAATTAATTTCCAGTGGTAGGCATTTACACCACATTCATGGGGTAAATTTGATATGAATTTTAATAGCTACAAAATTTTATTAAAATTTTGATATAGTAGGATACATCTAATGGAGCATTTAGTGGAAGCAAGAAAAAAAGAGACAATTGAGTTTGAATCATCTATTGGCACTAAAAATGTCACATCATCATCTAGGTCAAGATTCACTCATCTAGGTTGGGAGTTAAATTTAGAGTCCTGGAATATAGTCTTAAATGTATTTCCCATTGGTTGTGGTGAAGACCAAAGCTATACTAGATTTCCAAACGATATGGTTGAAAATTTAACAATAGAAGAGCTTCTAGATGAGTTTGAATTTAGATTGTTTGAAAATATAAAAGAAATAAGCTACCTATACCACCTTGTGGGGAAAAAATTGAATTGTGCATTAGCTCAAGGTAATTTTAATTTGGAGATAAGAAGAAACCTACAGGATCAACCTAAAAAGGTTTTGTTCGTAAGCTTAGCCGAGTGACACTTTGTAGATCCACCTTATATGCATTGCCCTTGATGGAACCTCTCTTGTCATTACAACATCTCTTATTGAGGACATGTATAATATTGTTTGGGTTGAGGTTTTCCCTATGTATTCTCACCATTCTTAAGCTGAAAGCATGGTGAAGTGTTTGGCCCCTAGCATAGGAACAATATGGACCTCATTTGGAGGATCTCAAGGAGAATATACCAAGGCTTGACTAGGAAATCTAGTAGGGACTAGGCCTAAAGTCATGCCAAATATTTGCAAAGACTAAAGCATGTTATTGATAATGATAGAAACTTGACCCTCTCTTGCCCTTGTGAAATAAAATTTTCCTACAATTGATTTTCAATAGTAGACATTTACAACATCACATTTATTAGTAGATTTGATATGATTTTATATAGCTACAATATTTGATTAAAGATTTGATATAATAGATAGTAAATTTTTGTTCTTAATTACCATGTTTGTGACAAGAAAGAACAAATATTTATACAATGCGAGACAACTTTCTTACTAAAAGTTGTTACAAAATATAGTATGTCAACTAATAATTCTATATAATTCTTATTGTCTAATACAAAATATTTCTTTTTTGTGTAATATAACCTTCCCAAAATTTTGCACATGTTGACATAAAAACAATATGAGAATTACGTTGAAGGCATTCCCTCTTTGATGTCTCTTCAATACAATCTTGCAAAATCTTTAAATCGACGTTTCACTTTTAGATAGAAGGTATGCAAGACCACACATTTAATCTAAGACATCCAATCTAAGCCATCCGTATATACCCTTATTTGAAGCCTCTTGAACTAAATCTTCAAATTGGTGTCTCATTTTTGGACATAAGGTATGCAAGGCAATGTAATTAATTTGGCCCGTTCACATCACATCACTATAACTATTGCATTAGATCATGCTTGTTCAAATCAAGGTGCCACTGATGCACTCGACGAAAACAAATGAAGCAACATGTTTTTATGTCGTGCGACCATTGTTTTTGTACGCTATCTTCTCTTGTCGTTTTTCTGTTGCTTTCCTTGCTACTCCTCCAAACTCTTCCTCGCTGGTATTGACCTTTCACTTCTCTAATTTGGTAAGCTGCAACCTAAAAATAAGGTTTTGATGAGGGTTTTAGAGTATGTAAACTATTAAAATGAAAATTACCACCAAGATCCTAATATTGAACACATTTAGGTTTTAACATTACAACATCCTTTATCCTAGGTAGTTAAGTATATATTAGCATAATTAATATATAATATATATTTTATATAATAAAAAATAAATTATAAATAATATAAATATATTATTATTATTATATATTATGTTTTTAAATAAAACTATTAAATACATATATAAAATATTATAATTAATTTAATTACTATAGTTTTATATAATACAAAAATTTAACTATGGTCAAAATTAGTAATTAGTAAATGTACGCAAAAATAGACCAATCCTAATTGACCTTCCACACTTCTTCGGCATACCCATTGCACACTAAGGTACGAGAAAATATAGAGTTTGAAGTACATCGGAAAGGATCTTTTTGACACTTGGGCTTGAAAGTAAGAGAGAACTAAAGACAAATATTTAGTAAATATCATGTTGAATTCAATCTACACTTTACATTTGCGACTCATTGATGAATTCAATGGGGGAAATGACCATCTTCCCTTTCGCTCTGTTGGGTTTGGTGAAGCCCAAATTGGCAAGTTGC
This sequence comes from Sequoia sempervirens, assembly GCA_007258455.2. Taxonomy (NCBI): domain Eukaryota; kingdom Viridiplantae; phylum Streptophyta; class Pinopsida; order Cupressales; family Cupressaceae; genus Sequoia; species Sequoia sempervirens. Next base: position 12,705 of record VDFB02339904.1, read on the forward strand.
AAGTTTCTCAAACAATTTTGATAAGGTTGCTTTTTGTCTAAATTGGCAAGTTTCTCTCACAGACTGATTTTTCCATTTATTGGAGTGGAGACCATTTTACAAATAAGCTGTTGCTTGAATATTATTGTAATGAAATTCAGAATTAATAAAAGAGTTTCTCCTGCTGTTGAAAATGGATGTAGGCAATTTCCAAACCACTATAAAATATGTGTCTTGTGTCTTGTTCTTAATTTATGTTTTCTATTATGTTTCATTGCTCATTTTTAATATTAACACGCTCATCCACTCTCCTAGTGTTTGAATGCCTCCACAACATTAGAAAAAGCAAACAAACTCTTTGGGTTGATCACATGTTTCCCTTTCCTGCTCTCTATGTATTTGGCGAGCCTTTCTAGATCATTTCCTTGAGGCTTCACAAGCACGTTCACAACTCTCAGATGCAGGGGAAATGATGCAATGTCTACAATTTTACCATCTTCCTTCGCAACTACATGAGACTTGAACGATTCACCTGTAAAAAAATAAATATTCACAACCATTTCTTCAAAATCCTCTCCATTAATCCAAACAAAAATACTAGTGGAAACTAAGAAACAAATTGTAACCTCACCCATAATGTTGAAAACAAAATCAAATTTCTAACATATTAAATAAATAAAAATATCGATACCTGCTAAACTATCATCCTGAGTTCAATTGGCATAATGATATGGATAAGAAAAGCATTCAACTGGATTTGTATACATATGCTTCTCTCTTATAGGCATCCCTCAATGTTAAATAAATTACACAGGTTAAAATACTCAATGCCTGTTTGATTTTAATTGGGTTTAAATTGCAGATATCTTCATAGGGACTAAAATGGTGACAATGTATGTCAATTTGGATTCTTTAGCAGATGCATGTCATAGGTTTGATGAAATGCCTGAAGGTAATTTGGTCTCATGGACTACAATGATTGGCAATTATGCTACATGTAAGAGTGAGGAGGAGGCCTTGGGATTGTTTTACAAAATGCAGATAAGGAGATAAGATCCTTCGTTCCTTCCTCATTGTTCATGCTCAGTGCTCATAATTTTATACTAAACAAACATAAAATAAAATAACAACTATAGACGATAATCCAAACTTGACTTCTGCCACCAAATAACTCCAAATTAATTCACTAGAATAAATGGATTGATAACTCTATATACCACCCATTTTGCAAACTAGAACTCACACCATTTGATTCTAAATGTACAATGTCTAGAGCTTATGAAGAAGAATGTAATAAATATGTATATTATGTTATATATTTGTATATTACAATATAAATAATATATGTTTATATATAAATAATATAATATATGATAAATATAAATATAATATGTAATATATATTATTGCTACTTGTTTTTGTCAAGACTATTGTATTGTATATTGCTTAATTAGTAGATTAATCTTCGATATTGAGGGGAGTGGAGAGGAAGGAAATGTTGAGACTATGAGCACCTAATTTCTTAGTCAGCTTTGAGAAGATTCTCATGTGGAAGCTCTATGAAAAGCAAAGCACCATCAAATTTCTCAACCACTCATTTAAAAAAGAAATGGATGACCCAACACATTCATTTTAGTTGCTATTCATGATGAAATGGTGGTAAAGTTTGTGTAAGGAATCAATGTTTAGTCATGGAGGATCCAATAATGTGGTCTATATAGATGGATGTATAGAAATAGATAAAATACAAATACATTTACTCAAATGTGTGTATATAGGGATATGTGAAGGCCAAAGGAGTGAAAATATATTGAATCATTCACGTAAAATAATCACATAAATATGCAAATTCAACCATTACACATATATACATTGTGATTTATAATTACATGTATTATAAAATAAAGATTAAAAATATATAGTCAATTTATTATTTAAAAGCGGTAAACTTGAATACAC
>VDFB02339905.1:0-91867 GCA_007258455.2 Sequoia sempervirens
CTGTTGGATTCATAGCTATTTGAATCAACTGGGAAGGTGACTAATCCACTGTATGCAAACAATCCTCTACTACCTCCAATGAGCTAAGAAGAACATCCTTTGATGGAGACAAGTGTCCAAGTTTATCTCCTACAATATATAATTTCCTACCCAACTCTTTGCCACCCACTGAAGCCATGATCAACAACTGAAACTCAAAATTTAGAATTACCCAACAAGTTGGTAGGAACTTTGGCTGTAATACCACTGTAATATTTCAGACCAAATTACCATGCAATTTTTTTTGATTTTATGACTTTGTGTGAGCAAGCATTTCATCAAACACTTGACACTTTGTTGTTTTGTACTAGTTTCCAGTTTATATTTGATGTTTGATAGATGTTTACTAAAAGGACTTGATTTTAATGGACCCAACCATTTCATCATCATGAATACATATAAAATGTTCAATCACAAAATAATATAAACTATATATATATATATATTCTTAGAAATATAACACTCTAAATCTTCCCTTTACAAGCATTGTGACTAAAATAAGTGCCACGTAGTGGCAAGTACCTGCCTTTATAGTTGCTATAGCAATATAAAATGCATTTTGATAATATAAATAATAATATATTAAATATTTTTATTATGTAATATTTTATTTAATAAATCAATATATAAATAATTAATATATATTTAATAATCAATATATATTTATTTAATAACATACATATATAATAATTTAAAATATAACTATGGTTAGGATTATAATATTTTATTGAAAATATTATAAAAATAATATTATTTTACTTTTTTATAATTTAAAATATAACTATGTTTGGGACTACAATATTTTATTATGAATATATATATTTATTATTTATTGTATAATAGATAATAATCTACATTAATTAATTATTTAATCAATAAAATAATTAATCATTATTAATTAAAACTAATATATTAATATTAATAATTATAAGAATATTGTGGGATGGCTGGGTAGCATTTAATAAGGCGAGGTGGCAGCCTTTTCATAGGATTATGCATGAGTTCTTTAGGAAACATCTAGATGGTGTTAATATCATCATTGTTTGCTAGTTTGGTGAAGCATGTGACGTCCTTTCGAGGACATTTTGCCAACTACTGTGGTATTATTATAGAGCACGACCTTTGTTTCTTTTAATCGGCCGAAAGTCTTCTCTTGTTCTAAGTTTGCATTCTCGCATAAGAAATGAGCCAATTCATTCAATTGGTTTCGGTCAAGGAACTTGAGATGGGCAGAATGGTTACACCAATGTAGCTTAAGGGCTTGAAGAGGCAAATTACGTTTGAAGGAAAAATAACAACTCTGCGTCTTCAACGCCTTATTCGCCATCTTGATTATCTGGTCTTTGTAGCTATCAAATGTCTAGCGGGGAAGGGTTTTATGTAGGAAACTGAAGGATATAGGTTGGATTCAGACATCTCCTCATGGGTTTTGGCGGGATTGTTGGATGTTGGGGTCTCCAAAGTTGAAGCAAGGGTAATTATGCGGCATTTGTTTCAGAAGGACATGCTAGTTGGGTTAGACAAGGCTTTGGCTACAACGCGCTTGGGGAAGGGCACTCTGCGTCCACAAGACCTCCATCTTCTCAATGACCCGTAGGCTTTGGTAAATTATTATCCATTTATGCTAGACGTGAATGGGCTAGAATTGATGGAGCACAGGAGATTGGCTAGTGTTGGTGCGAACTTTTGAAGGAAGAAAATTCGTTTGGCTCAAGTTGCAAACTCGGCCTGGAAGCGGGAATTTTGGGTTTTCACTCAACAGAATGTATGGTGATCAAGGCTATGGTGGCGGGTGTATCTTCTCCTTTTGTTGTCTTTTTGAAAAGTAGGTTTTGTGTGGGTTTATTTTAAGCGAGGTCGATGAATGACATTATCCATGAATCTCTTGATATAATGTTTGATGGTATGTAAATGAAGAAGGTTGATAGCACTATGTAGGGTGTTGCCTGTGTCAAGGCTTTTTGGTGGGTTTTGGGAGGAATAGTGTTTCAAGTCACCCACGTTGGGCTCGAGCATTGTAATTTTCTTCCATATCAATACAAAATCTCTTACTTACTAATCCCTATATATATATATTATAAATAAATATATAAATAATTAATATTATTATTATTATTTTTTGGTCGGTACAAATATTTATATTATTAAAATATAAAAAAACAAGTTACAAAGCAAAGCTTAAAAGCTTCCAGAACAAACCCAAACAAACTCCACTTAAACCCAACTGCCAAACCTAGAGACAACATACAACAACACTCATATACATGGCAAAATTAACGATAAATTGAAAGGACTTTTATCTGAGATTGAAGCACCATGTTAAAGGATTTCTTCTTCTCCTTCTTCGCTTTCTTTCCCAAGACTGGTTGCCAGCCGTCCTCGATCCTTGCTGCCTCCTTCTGCCAATCCAAAGATAAAACCTGTGAATTCCTCCAAGTGTCATTTCCACTTCTATTTTGAAGATGCTGAACAAGATAAATCTGCCTTTTCTCATCCTTCTTCTGAGAAGGTAAATCCCAGAGGCTCCTACAAGCACCATCTCCACCGCTGCCTATCTGGTGCTGTTCAACAACCTTTCGTTTTCCTGCTTCTTTCATCTGGGGTCTCACACAAACTTTCTTTTCCTTACAATATGGGGTTGCAGATCCGTTTTTGGTGCACAACTCCTTGACTCCACCACCAAAAGCCCCATTTGTTTTGTTTGCTGCTAATAGTCCTTCCTGAGTAGAGGCCGACTCAAAATGTTGTTGCTCCATACAACCCTCCTCCTGCAGCAACTGACGTTCCCCCTGATGCGGCTCCTCTGAAGCCCTTCTCTTCTCCAAGGAGCCTATCCTCTGAGAGCTTCCTTGCTTCACCTCTTGTTTCTCCACTATGTAATGCTGGGTGGATGCATCTTTCCACCAAGAGGAAAGCTTGTTTCTACTTCATTTGATACACTCAGCCGCCAAATGCCCTGTTTGATGGCATTTTCTACATCTAAAAGGAACTCCTTCATAATCCAGGGTCTGTACCCAACAACCCTGTGAGGATTTTAAGCGAATCACCTTCGGGGGCACCTTTGAAATTTCCATTTCTACCAAGATGCGAGCATAAGTGGAATGCATTAGATTAGACGAAGCTTCATCCACCATTATGAAGGTTCCTAATGAGTTTCCTATGGCCTCCAGACAAGAATCGAACCAGGACTGAAGAGGGAGGTTAGGAAGCCTCACCCAAAGGGGAACCATTTCAAAAACTTCAGAAGCTGGGTTGAAAGCCAGATGCCATGGCTTTAGCATCAGGACATGCTTCTCTTCCCAATCCCAGTGATACTCGAAGAAGATCCTATTTCTATCCTGTTCATTTTCAAACACAACAATAAAGAAACCCTTGGCCATAGGGTAAATCTGAACATAACCGTCCAACAAGGGCAACCAGTTTTTGGAGATCCACTGGTGAAGATCAGGTAAGCTTGGCCAGAAGCCCCTGAACCTCCCAATCAGACCCAGCCCAGCAAAAACATTTTCATTGTAAACAACTTCTCTCTCCAGATCACCGTCTAGATCCAAAGTGATTTCATCCGCAACCTGGAGCGTTGCAAGGTTCTCAACTTTCTCCACAACAGTGCGTTTACATGACTGATTTACTCCCTTTTCGTGCCCAGATCTGTGTTCAAGCCGTGACTTTTTTAAAACCCCATTTGCACCAGGATCATTACAAGCAGCTGCACTCTGGAACGGTTTCGCCTTTCCACCATTGTCCGCAGTTGAGAAACCACAACGATTCCCTAGCGAGATCCTTGCTCCGTTGCTTCCAACAGAAAAAGAGACCCCAGACGCCCCTGTAAATCCTCTCGCAGGGTGTTTGGCTCGGGCGAAACCCTAGCCGCCTCCGCTAATTCCTTGCATGAAAGCATTGCGCACTCCAAAAGTGTTATGATATATTTTCTTTTACATTATCAACAAACTCTTTACCAGATTATAATTAATATTATTATTTCAATAATTATTATATATACAATGTATTATTAATATGAATATTTAATAATTCACTATTATGTTAATAATAAAACATTATTAACAAAGTGAAATATAAATAAATTTATTGAAAAAATAAACACTTGCAAAAATACATTACAATCTCAATCGACTCAAGGAGTCCCTGACGAGCTCACATTACAGACTACGCCTGCTCACAAGATTAATGCGGAACATGGAATACACATAAATATGATGCATACATTCGAGCTGATAAAGAAACTACTTACAAAATTGCATTCAAATTCAACGCACCAAGAATTGGGACAAAAGCTTATCTAGTTTATTCAAATTACAGCAGCTGTACAAAATGAACAAAGCAAAACCAACTCAGATCGGACTCAGCCGACAATGTCTGAGCTATGAATACACTTTCATCGATTCCCATGGGACAAAGGGTCTGCTCTCTAAACCCAAAAGAGTTCTTCACGCAGAATGCACCAAAACCCAGCTCGCCTCGAGCATCAATGCAAGATCCAATTCAATTACGTTACAATGCAGCAATGCAACAGTACCAATGTACAAACCCAGATTCAAACACGCAGGTCTCGGGTTTCCAGCGCTATACAGAAATCAAATAATCCTACTCAATTTACAAGCCAACTCAGAATTGTACAGAATCACACTATACAGATCACTAGCCAATGTAAGACAACTTGGCCATCCTTTGCGCGCCCGGCTCAGAACCTATCTTATAGAAAATGAGCTCACTTGCACAGCCAATCAAACAGTACCCAATAGCATCCACGGATATGGCGATCCGTGGATGCTATTAAATTACTACTGACCGAACAGCAAAGAAATGGCCACTATAAGACTGGGATTACAACGGCGGCAAAGAGATGGCTTACATTAAACTGATGCGGCAACAATTAACGATTACATGCAATTCAGAGATTGCTTGTAAATTGGTAAGTTGTTGTTCTGTATAGCGGCAAGTGTTTGAATGCGGGTTTTGTACATTGTCTTGTTTGCATTCGTAGCGTATTGAGGCGGATCTTGCATTGATACCGGTGGTTACTGTGCGTGTGATAACGACGACCCGGTGAGAATGGGTAGTATTCATGGCTCAGGCATTGGCGAATAGATAGGGTTGGTTTTTACTTTGTTCGACTATGCGTTTGTTTGTAATTTGAATAAACTAGATAAGCTTTTGTCCCAATTCTTGGTGCGTTGAATTTGAATTTGCAATTTTGTAAGTAGTTTCTTTATCAACTCGAATGTATGCATCGTATTCCGTGTTCCGCATTAATCTTGTGAGCAGGCGTAGTCTGTAATGTGAGCTCATCGAGACTCCTTGAGCTCATTTGGAATTTGGTTGATTGGGGTCAATTACCCCCTGATTTGTCTCAACAGTTGGACCATTTGGTGGAGCTTGATAAGGCTATGTAATGATTTGGCTCTGTAATTTTCTCTTGTTTTAATAAATTTTTACCCCTCTTTTATGTTAAAAATACATATTAAATTAAAATATTATTTTATTCATAAATATAAGATTTTAAAAACATAAAATAAAATAAGGAAGAATTGCATTTAAAATATAATTGACATTACGACTAGTACAATAATAATAGATTATATTATTACTTAATAATATGATATATATATTTCAAAATATTTGCAAGTGCATGTTCTCTTTTATAGGCCTACGAAAGAATTAAGTGCGCCATAGGCCAAAGATGTTCGCACAAGGGGACATGTGTCAGAAGTGTGCAAGGTGAGTGCAAAACAGATTTGTGAAATGTAGGAGATTTATGAAATGTTACCATGTGAGTGGTGGGCCTGGCAAGGTCAAAAGTTTTGGTTGCTCAAGAAGCATTCCCTTCTAATAAAAAAAATTAGCTCGTACTTTTATTTCTAAAAAAATTGTTAAAGAAATATTTATTTTTTATTAAATAGTTCTTCTTGCTTTTCATCTTAACGAGATTGTGAACCACGTGGAGGCTTAGCAGGAAAGCACACATCAAAAGGAACCTATCTTCACTCCGCTAGTGTGCTTGTTTGACACGTTCAACTCTTATGCAAGGTATGAATCTAGAACCGTTTCTCCAACAATTGGATTCGAAACTAGAATAGAACTATCCTCAATACACGTTAGAACAATATTTTTTCTTATAGTTAGGGCACGTCCCCATACGGCTGTTTAGCTTATTTTGGCTAGCAACGACTGCTTAATATTTGTAGGAGTATTTTGTGGAGCTGGTGGCCCCATGAACTTTACTTCTTCCTGCTTATTTTTTCTGTTTAAAATAAACAGTCAATTTAAATTTTGTTTTTTCAATTGTTTAATTTGTTTTTAATTTTTAATTTATTTTTTACTTTACCTCTTTCACTTGATTGATTATTATCTTTATTCTAATAAAATGCTTGGTCAGCTATCATTTAGGGTGTTTTGATGCATTTCATTATTTATTATCTATTATTATATAAGTCTGTATGGCACCTTAGAAGCACACAAATGTTATGAGAATAAGACATGTTTTTTGAATCAACAAAAATTGCTCAACAGGATTAAAAAGTGCTAATATATTTATTAAATCTTAATTTTTTTGACTGTTTGTTAGAATCTGCGTCTGTGACCTTGCTTTTCTTTTTTAAATAATTGTGTGTATTGTGAATAAACTTACACAAATACATTATATTATATTTAATTATAAATTTAAAAATAACTAAAATTGTTCTAATTTAGGCTAATTTAATAACATGCATATACATAAATTAAAATTAATTTAATTAATTAATGTAATGAGACAATTAATGTATTTTAAAAATAATAAATATTAGAAGTATGGTAATAAATATAATAAACACAAATATTTAGTTATGCTACCTGAAATTTATGGTATTTAAAAATATTTTGAAATGATTATCATTGTGTTGTAAGGAGACATGCTCTCTTAAATCAACTTTCATTAATTTATGTGAAAGCTCAAGAATAATACTCTTTTGTAATGTATATGCTCTTAAAATGAATGTGCAGATATAGATTCATTTTCTACCACCAATTAAAGTGTATTCTTATCTAAATGAGATTGATATCTAAATAAATACTTATGAATAATCAAACCAATACACAGTAATAAATCGTACAATTATTATTTAATTAACTCTCATTGCAGCACCATTCATTTTCAAATATGTATCCTAGATGTGCTTAATTGCAGTTGTTTATACATACAGCAGAGATAAGTATATGATAGTAGTTTTAGTAGGTTTTAAAGTTTTTTCAAAAATTTCTCAAGCCTCAGGATTCTTTAGATTTATATCTATAAGCAACTGGCACTACCAAAAATCACAGAATTGTAACTCCAAAATCCCCTGTTGAGAGGGAATAGCAACAATGTGGCACATTAACAAACAAAATTGATTTAGTGGCCTTAGTTCAGCATTCAAAAGAGAGAATCACCAATTCTGATCACAATTCAGACAAGCTCTAAACATAACAATGTCTCTCCTTTATTCAGCCTTCAACAAAAAAAATTGCTCCACAAGGAGAAAAACAAGAAAGTTGTCTGGATGTTGAAATTTTGGTAACCATTTTTATCAGTAGAAGGAATGATATGACTCAAAAAATAAGCTAGCTTCCCTAGTAATTCCAATAGCTGAAACATCCCTAGTTATCATGTAATCTCTAATTTCTTTCAAATCAGAGAGCTGATAGTGTTGCTTCACAACCTTACCACTAGAGCCATTGTTTCTAGCAGCAGTAGCAGCAGCAGAGGCAAATTTATGAGCAGAAGAATAAAGATCTTGATCATTCTTCCAACAGTGCTCATCAAGTTCTGAGAATAACTATAAACATCATATGTAAACTTCTGCACTGCTGTAGGCCTCATGGATTTCCTCAACTCTGACCTCACCTTCCAAAACACACGTCTCCAAGCTCCTCTTGCACACCCTAACACAACTTTCCCTTTAATGCAGATGCAGGACAAATTTACAATCTTCTTTTTAGCTCCAATCCATCCCCAAAACCAATTCCAGAACCTTGCAAGCCTTTCATCTCTTGAAATGAAAATATTCTTAGAACAACCAGAAGAATGAAAGTAGCAACAAAAACCCATATCCACCTTCTCAAATCTCCTCTCTTGTGACAGCCCATCCCCTGCCTCTGGTTTCACTGTACTGATGGGCACATAATCAAGAACCCTTGCATTTCTTTTCCAAACAGTTGGGACAGAGCATTTTTTCTTATTCCACAATTGCATGCATAGACACTGGCAACTCATGTAATCAAACAAACCTACACTAATCAGCATAACTTCATCGTATGTATTTATTTGTGCATTTGCTAAACATAAACATGATTGCATAAGCTAAAATAAATAGTATGGTACTCACAACTTTAGTATCTGCAAACATTACCTCATACAAACTTTAGTTCTTTGCAAGTGCATAATAAAAAGGGTTGTGGTGGTTCTGCCAATTATTAGTTAATCTACATATATTAGAATCACATAGAGGAAGAGCATGAAGAGTTCTCCAACCTTAATAAGAATGGGCAGAGCACATGTGAAAGTTCACAAAATAAGATCTTTTATAGCAACCTATCCCATCTAAAGCTATCAAAATTTAAGTTCGTCTAGAATAACATAGAACTTTAATAACAACATTTATCTTTATCATTTCTGAGATTGGTTGAAGAAATAACTCTTGAGAAATAACTTTAATAACAACATTTATCTTTATCTTTTCTAGTTTTCAATATAACTTACTATACCGTAACTATACATTAACAGTTAGATATAGCTGACAAAACAAACACTGGGTAAGAATATTTCACAGATTCTTGATCAAAATCTAGTTTTCAATTGCTGTGTTGCTCAACATTTTCATTACAATTGACGAATTCCATTAAGGCGACTTGGGCTAACCCTGCAGTAGAATCCCCTGGTATTGCTTCATTGTTTGGTATATTATTCTCGTACTCCTCGAGGTAACTATCTTCAGTGTCTTCTCTTTCAAATGTCAACATAATATTGTGCAAAATACAACACACATAAATAGTTTTTGGCATTAACTGCTTAAATTTAAGCAGAAATGCTTAATTTTAAGCAGAAATTTGAGTTAAGCAGCAGCATGGGGACAGGGGGTTAGATCTATTATTTGTGTCAGTCTATTTGCCAGTTTGGGTCACACCGGCAAAATTGCAGGGGAGCTCAATGAAGAGGAAGAGGAATTGGAAGAAAGGATGGAGCTTCACTTGTGGTGACCTGATCCTCTACATTTGCATCATTCGTGAGTGAGAGGGAAGTGAAATTGAACTGGCTCGCCTGTGATTGATCCTCAGTGACTCCGCACCCACATCAGTCCTCTGCTTGAAATTTGCAACAGTCATTGTTTTTAGATTCTGTACGGAAGGCTTATGATTGATACTGCAAGAGCTTGCAGAGAATGATCCAGGACAGCTATGATCATAAGATTTTGGCTGCAAATGTTCTTCTCAAAGTGTGCAACAGTTCTCCCCCACCACTTTAGACGAGACCCATAATTACAAGGAGGATCCAAAAAAGAAGATGACAGGCTCAATGGACCCAACTGAGTAATAGAGTAAATGCAATCAAGCTATTAGATGAATAGGAATCCTAATTATAATTTGGTCTAGGAGGGTAATTCCAAATTTTTGACAATCTAGAGAGATTCTAACTTCTCAATCAATTTCTTCTCCCCATCCCCCTCTCTCTCTCTATGTATTTAAATTTGTCTCTTTCTCTCATTCTTCATCTTTTGCGTTTATCTCTCTTTATTACTTGATAGGCTACATATTGTGTGATATTTGAGCATGAAATAAGTCTCACTCCTGTAAACCACTATTGAGTCATTGGAAAACAAGTTTCAATTAATATTTAATGGTAAACTAGTTGCAGATTAATGGTAAAATCCTCTAAAATATTATGTAAAAGCCTCCAAAATCTCACTTATCACATAAAAGCTAGATAAATATTGATTTGACAACTGGATGGGAACATTTTATTTCTATTTGCAGTATTTTTTGTCAATTTCATGGCAACTTGCTTTTTTCATTTGCATTGGTTTATGTTTTAAATCTGTATGCAAAAAATTCATAATCCAATAATGCTTAATTTCTTTAAAGAAAAAATCTAGATTTGTCTAAATTTATTTCATTTCATTATTTAACATTTATCATTAATTGTTTAATGTAGACACATGCAACTAGAATTTGTAGCACATCCATGCGCAAACACATACTCGCTAACATATTAACATACTCTAAAACCCTTGTCGAAACCTTATTTTTAGGCTGCAGCTCATCAAATTGGAGAAGTGAAAGGCAAGGAAGAGTGGAGGAGCAAACACCAATAGCAGTGGAGAAAGCAGCAAAAAAAAGTGGCGAAAAACAACTGAAAAAATGGCAAAAAAATGATGAACGGCTGAGAATCGTTTAATCGTCTTGCATTGATATGGACGCAAAATAGCCGTCGATACGCTTTTACAAATCGCCTCGTTCATAGAGGGAACGCTTTCTAATAACAACCACCCAAAATCTTTTTAAATATTCTATTAGGCTCTTCCAATTCATTTCATGTCAGTCAGGCGCGTTGGCAATGGAAACTTTTCATCCTTCCCCTACGCTCTTGCTCCAGCCCTCCACATAGAGAATACATATGAAATAAACGCAATTGATCATGCATAAGAATGGCAAAGCAATTTAGAGGAGAAATCAAATGTTGCCTTGATTGAAGTGGACAAGGTAGGAATATGGTACTTCATCTTTAAGAATGCTAATTTACAAGGTTTGCATCGAATAATGTCACTACATCTGCTTATAGTAGAACACCCTAGGGAAGAAAGGGGCCAGAAGAACCAGAACAAGGCAGGGACATGACATTTCATCTTTAAGAATGCCTATTTGCAAGGTTTTCACTGGAGGTCTCTGCATCTGCTTATAGTAGCAACACCTTGAGGACGAAAGGGGCCAGTAGAATCGAAACTTTCAACTCCACCTATGAATCAGTCTAATCGGGAGTCATTCATCACAAGATATTTTGACTAGACACTAGGATTGCCATCCTAGTTGGCAGTTAACGGACACTGTTAACATTTCATTTGATTTGAATGTTAAAACCTTGCTAGCATAACTTTATGATTTGTCTGATTTGTATATGCCTATGATGTTTTTATATGTGAAAATTAGAAACCTTACATTTAATTTCATGAATCAGATGACTTCTGGTGGTTTTCAAATAGTCTGCTAGACATCTATTTTCTTCCTCCTTGGATTGTCCAATTGGGCTCTTGTAGCCTAGGTCATTATGCTATGTATATTATCAGATCTTGCATTGGTTTTCTGTTACAGGCATTAAAATAGGCTTCTTTTCCCCTTGCTTTGCTATTTACATTTGTACTTGTGTCTGTTGTTAGGATTTACTTGTCTAACGTTTACCCCCTATTCTTTTGTTTTAATTGTTTAAATGTTCTTAACTCTAATCTTAGTCACCTTTTTCAGCTTCTTGAAGTAAATTCCTATCCTAATATCGTTATATTATAAATGGGTGTAATCTTGTGCTCCATTTTCCTACTTTGGTCTTTTGTAGACTTAAATATAATTCCTTATACTGTTTCTTTCTTTTATAGTAAGAGCAATAGCTATGTTGAATGGTACAATATTTATTGGCCAAATGTTAATTTGAAAGGAATCATTTTTTTTTGGGTTGCCAGAATTATAAATGTTCTTTTACAAGAAATCTTCATTTATCAAGTTTTAAAAATATTAAATAAGAAAGAAAAGATGGATTTTGTATAAATATACTCAATCATCTATTATTATTACAAAACACAAAACTCTTAAATCGACATGGATACATACATAAGAATAATGTTCAAGAGGAAAATCACAATAAATAGTAATCATGTTGGCATCATTACTCTTAAGCTCTTATCAAATCAAGCTTGAGATTAATCTAAATAAATTGTTAGAAGATAGATTTATGAGAAAATTGATATTTTTCTTACCCCTATTTTGTTCTTATTGATTGTGCTTCATTTTTTTTTCAAATGCATGTAAATATTTGTAATTTGAACAAACACCCATAATTATGTAATTGACTAAGATTTAATATTATATAATGTATAAAATTCATTTTGGATATGTATCAATTATTCTTTTAATAAATTTTGCATGGGTCAACACATTGATGAATGCCACTGGACTTTCATTTTTCACTTATAATAAAGGAGAGAGTGTTATTTTGCAAGTTTTGTTACTTGAATGCTTATATTGAGATGATTAGTCAGCTTATACACTCATCTTATGACAGTTGCTCAACGCTCCAATGATTTGTTACAAGGAAGAATCATGCTCAAGTTATGATATGAATGATAAACTTGACTTTTACAAGGATAACAGTGATACCTAGTTAAGAACTACAGACTTTACCCAGTCTTTTAGTATAGGTCAATCGTCATCACAATGCTTTATACTTCCACATGGAAGTAACATTTCTCAAGTTCCAGTGAATTTTGCTCATTACAAAGAAATTGAAGAGCAACTATCCCTAGAATTAGGTAGTTCATTTTCTTGGTGCCAATTTTAAGAATTCATGTGGAACTTAATATGCCTTTTGAAATAATTTTCCAGATAAATTCAATTGTTCAAAATGGATTGCTCAGTGGGCCAAGCCTTGGCATGGAATTCTTCTATTTGCTACATCCCAAATGGATACCTTATACCTATATAAATTGGGCTCTTGTAAAACTTTGTAATTTGAGAAGCACATGCTATGATCGAGTGAAGCTAATTAAGAAGGAATATGAACATTTAAAAGAAGTTAAAAATTTAAGAAAGCACACTGATTCATTAAATGCTTCTGTGGAAAATGGCTTGATGTATGTCTACCAAGTACAAGTAACCCCCTTGAAAGTGTACTTTTTTGGACTTGAAATCAATGTATCCAACTGTGTGACACAGTAGTATGCAAAATACATTAACTTCTTCGTGTAACCTTTGTTGATGAGAACAGGGTTAGACTGTACTCAACTGATTTGTCCCAGAGAATGCAGAATGGTGCAGAAAAATGTACAAAAATATACAGACGTATCCACTCAATTTAAAAGGAAGGTATTGTGATAGGGAGCAAGAAGTTTGACTTTCTTGCTTTTTCAACTAGTCAAGTACAAGGAAAGTTCTGTATGGTTCTTTGCATCAAATGAAGAAGTTAATGCAGATAGTATCTGAGAATGGATGGGTGATTTTCGCCATATTAGAAATATGGAAAAATGTGCAGAAAGAATGGGACAATCCCTTAGCTCTTCGACATAAACACTTCATGTTTATGAGCATGAAATTGAAAAAATTCTAGATATTTGGATTGACCGAGAAGATAGAAAATATTTCTTTTCAGATGGAATTGGGAAGATATCTTTGTCTCTGGCAAAACAGGTAGCTACCAAGTGTAAATGTGATAATATACCCTCTACATTTCAAATAAGGATTGGTGGTTACAAAGGCACTGTAGCAGTGGATCCTAAATCTCCCTAGAAACTCTCTCTGTGCCCTCTTTTTCAATTCCGCATATCTGCCGCAAACTCAATCCTTGAAGAAGAAGGCATAAATAATCAACTTTGGGTATTGTGCTATGATTTATTAACCAGAATATATATCATAAATTCATAATCTTTCATAAAAAATATTATGATATTTTGAGTGAATATTATTGTGTTAAAGAATATCCAAAAAGGGGACATTACAATATGGAAGCATGTAAGCTATGTGATCATTAACAATTCTTTGATATCATTTTTTTAGAGGGAAGCAACTTAATCCTGTTTCTTTCAGAATTGTTTCAAAGCAAACAAGTTATACATAGAATTGAAACATCTGGTAAGATCCTAAAGCACCAGGCAGCAACTCATGCACCACTAAAAAAGAACCCCTCATCCAGCTGAAGAGGGGAAAGATCTCAAACAGATATTCCACCAACCATGAACCAACTTGAAAGTCTTGTAAATAAGGCACCTCCTCTAGGAAGTAGGTAGCAAGAAAGTGTCAGAACAGATGTCAAAAGATGGCTCATTGCCTACTTTCACTAATTAGGATATGAACCAAAGCAATGAAGGAAGCTAGGGCATTGGACCTACCAGAGGCAATGTGGCTAGGCAGTAAAGAATATCAGTTGCAAAAACTCTGAACTCATGAACATGTTGAATGACTTAGAATTGTCACCATCACTACAAAATGCCCTTGAAGCCAATATCTTGTATTATAATAGTGAAGTTGTCTCTTTCTTCTTTTGTTTAGTGGGTGTGATGCTTATTTGGACACACTAGACTTCAATATTTAGTTGCAAATGATTCAGTTGATTAGTGGTTCAAAATTTTAATTATGACTTGACCCTCTTCCAAGACAAGTGTGCCCTACATCCTCCCTGTTCCCCCTTCAGCCCCCTCATCTCCTTCCAACACTCCCTCCTGCCACCCTTTAGCAAATAGAAGCATCGGTGTGAATAAGAAAGAAATTAACACAATGTCCACCATCCAATATAATTCCATCAAACTATTTGGAGATACTATTTTAGACTAATTTGATGCTCAATTACAGCATGGAAAGCATGGTCAGGTGATTAAAAGATGGAAAGAACTTTGCAAAGGTAAATCCAAGGGAATGTTATCATATTCAAATTCATTACAGATTAAGAGAGTCTCAGACTAAAAGGTAACTCCAAATTCCAAGATTGGCTAAATACATTAGCTAGGATTTTGAGGTTCAAATATTCAAAGTTGAATGGAACCTTTAACCTAAATAAGAGTGAGAATGAGATCAGGATGAATTAGAAATTGAATATGACTCACCATTGTAAGCACATTATTCAGAATATTTACATTGTTTGATGATTCATAATTTTAGTATTGATGATTCATACCTAGTTCACCAACACAATTTTTTATCTTTCCAATTAACTTATATGATTCATTTGATATTTTCTGGGTCGCATTAATTGCTTAAGAAAACAGTGGACATATGCTCTACAAATGAGGTTGTTTTAATGCCGAGTTGAACATAGATAGTTGTGTGTATTAATTGAAACAGAGGTCAGCACAAGATTACCCTAGGGAACCTAATGTGAAATGGAACTCCATAAGTGTAAGGCCTTGCCTTCTCATGCCGCTAAATCTTCTACATTTTACAAGCTCAATTCCTTCTTTTAACTCTTCAAAGATACTCATCACCTTTACAATACTATCCCAACACTTGCACTGCTCTACAAGTTACTCAAAAGCACTCCTCTTTTGCATTCAACTCCCTATACTTAACAAAGAAGAACTGAATCAGAAAGATGATTTCAATGACCCCTAATGGTGTAGTTATACATCTACATCAAGTTCGGGCTTGAAACAAGAAGCATTAAAGCCTAGGAATTGTAAGAAACTCTGTTTGTAGTTGTTACCCTAATTGTCCATTTCCCCTTGTCAAATATGGCATGTGTGGGAAAAACCACCATGGCGGTTCCACAACTACCATGACACCTGCACATTTGCCACCTTGCTACAGCTGGCAGTTGTGTCACTGCCCATTTTTTCTTGGTTTTCTTAGGAGTCTGCTTCAGTCATGTTTGACAACAAACTGTAAGGTGTACATATCACCTTAAAACCATCTGTAGCTTTTATAGACCCTTGAACAACATTGATATTTCACTATTGATCGAAATTCATTGTTTTAAGAATGTTTTTAGTTACATCTTAAGCAGGTCAATGAATTGAATGAGAATAGTGTCTTAGTTGGCTGATTATAACAACTTTCATGATCCAATTTAGGTCGTTCAACCTTGTGACTCTAAAAAGTCAAGAATATAAATCGCTTGCACCCACAATATGGTGAGATGATGTAAGGATAGAATCATGACCCAGGGAATCAAAAAATACACTTTTAAGACATATGGACACAAAACCAGCTAATTAAGACAATACTTTGTAAGTTAAATGGCACAAGAACTTAATGCTTATTTGGCTAGATCATAAACCTATAGAAAACTATAAAATATGGAAAAAATCATATTATCAAATTGAAACAGCATAATAACATGTAGAATGCAAAATCCTGTTGGGAATGCCTCTCAAAGAAAGCAAAACCAACCAAGCAAACTTTCCATAATAAATAAAACTTATGCAAGCACTCCCTCATGTTATCGCTACAGTGAAATTAAGACATGAACACTGGCCTTACAAAATATGCAGGTTGTAATGAATTAGATCTCAAAAAATTTGGAAGAAACATGCTTTGTGGTAACAATTTTGTGTCATCACAAGTTTTCTAAAATCTAAGCTTAGCTAATAGTTATGCGGATAAAGTTGTGTTATTATGACAGTACCTCAAAATTTAGACCAAGCTGATGGCCTTCCCATGATGATGATGAATCCATGACCTTGTTCATTCCAAGGCATCTGCAGCCCAGAAGCAAAGCAAGAGAGGAGCATAGGTACAACTTTTACATGAGAAGCTGAAACTTAATGCTTGTGACTAGTAACTTAGACTGCCTTTAAATCCCGCATATATAGAAACAATAGCACAAATTTAGTAACTCATTTGAAACATACACCTCAAAAAATTAAGAAGGAAAATCGGTATACAAGTTATTGGGTCCTAAACTTAGCCTGCATAAGCCCAACTAAAAATCAAAAGTTATGAGCTATACATTTCTATGGACCTAACTAATATATAATGATTTAAACATAAAAATTTAAAATTAATATACAGTAAAGTAAATACCCTTCCCATGTAACCTTTCATCGCACATATAATCAGCATTATCTATTTCATATTCAATCATCCATCCATTTATATCTCCTATCATTCAATATTTGTGCATCATCATGTAATATGCATAAATTTTATGTATTCTCCAAATGCTCTATGTCGATCAAAGGCTAAAGCCAATTGTCCATCTTCACTACCAAGCAATCAAATAGAAAACAAAATTTGAATCTGCCGTAGTTGAAACAAAAAAGCTATTGACTGGTGGTAACATATAACATTTAAATTAGCCTGGCACAATTTGACTTCACAATTGTTATGGTATGAACACCCATAATATAAATTTTGAGGATAAATTACAAAACTAAGTCAATAAATGCAATTATATTAACTTTTTTTTTTACATATGAAATCATGAATTCCCCTCTTTGCTATCATCCTTCAGATTCATTTGTACTCTTAAGCCCTATTATCAATTTGATGACAGTAAATCAAACTACTTCACAAGTCTCTCGAGTAAAGAATCTCATAAGAATACACCGTCAAAAGAACGATACAAGGTGACAAGCAAATTAAATCGTGTATATCTTAGTGTTAAGTAACCTCAAAGAAGATACTTAGGTGAGGAGCTTACGATTTTTTTATATTTTTAAGACCACCTCAAGCGAAGGTTTTAAGCTTGCCTAATGTACGACACTCCACTGTGGGATTTGCTTGCAAATGTCACCAAAATACCTGACAAATTACAATTTCTTAGTTTGACCAGTTATACCCGCTACAATAAAATGCAAATTAAACCTGATTGACAAGAGTAGGGATAATTCAGAGGACTTCTTAATACTATTAATACAAACCCCACAACAAATCACAAACCCTAACACCAGAAAACCTTGGATAACTAACGCTAATATGTAAAATTTATCTAACTACAGTAACAGTGCGCATAACTTTACATTTGAAGTGAAAAGAAACATGGAATAGAGGAGAAACACAAAACAGAGTAAAACTCTGAATTTGAGCTCTACAGATTCTCAAATTAAAGTCTCACAAAAAACTGGTTAACAGAACTTCATTCAAAGACTTTTCAATTCCCACATAAACACAACTCACACAGCTTAGAGATATTTCAGGTGGCTCCTACGATCTGCTACGATCTTCACAGCTTGCACAATTACTAACTATGGCTCTGATACCATGTGAAGAATCAGAGAAACACAAACACAGAAGGAAGAAACAGAACAGATCAGATTGGCATTTTGATTGCGAGCATTTTGTGGCGTTCCATGCAAAACTAAAATCTCAATTTTTGCCGCGAATCAAAGGCTCTTAACAACATGTATTTATTTAACAGAATTTAACTCAAAAACTAGCGACAAAGACAAAGATCCAGAAAAAAACATTTTACACCATCCGCGGAGAAAGTAAAGTGCAGTATGCAGGGCAAAAATGTAGGCTGTTCGAACCTGCTAACCTAGCCTCCTAGTTAAAAGTTATTTCCATCTAATGACCAAACAAGTTGAACTTGAAGGGAATAAGTTCAATTTCTACACACATCGAATTGTACGAGAGAGAACTGAGAAATCTATATCAACCGAAAACCCCAAAGAATCAATTTACAGAATAGGATAAGAATTACTCACTTCTGAACAAATGATTCTCCAAACTCCCCTTCTGCATAAATTCATAAACCAAGAGGCTGTGAGCATCCTCAGCACAGTACCCTATAAGCTTCACCATATTGGGGTGATGGAGCTGCCCAGATAATTAACCTCAGCCTACAATCACACCATGACCGGTCCAAAATCACATTCCACTCACTAAATAAAAAATTTGTATCACATTATTTTTAAATGTCAATCCACACCACAAGACCAAACCAGAGAGGATGTCTGAAATATGAAATTTGCCATTGGAGTTATTACTTGTATTTTTTCCCATTAGAGATACTACTTACAAATGTAAATACAGACCAAAAGACCAAATTGGGTTCTTTGAAAAGAAAAATTTGCTATTGCAGTCATCTATATCGGACCATGATTAAAAAGAATCTGAATATGAGAAACTAAAATTTCATCGATAACCAAATTAAGTTGAGTTTTCAGGTTCTAGTAGCTAGTCAGATGCTGTAGTGTTGTACTTACCAGCCAGTCTTTGTGACCTTATAAGCCTTCCTGGTTAAGTTTCTTGACTGCAATAACAATGCCAGATCTGGGCTTGGTTGCATCGCACATTCCCATTTTTGCCATATCCTATTTCTTTGCACATTTGCACAGTGCTGACGCGTGTGCAGAAGGACGAAACCTTCATGGTTGAACAATATTCATGGGAACAACAATCATCTACCTGATTCAAAACACCATCTTGCAAGAGACTTGCATGATCGGAAGCTCTTATCTCCAATTGAATGGCAGGTACAAACCAGATGAATTAACATCACTCATTCGATCTCAGACACACGGAAGACTGGAATTTCGTAAAGAACCAGTGAAAAGAAAAAATTTCTTTGAAATAGGCTATACTAGGTGAGATGGCACACATTTTCCCTCTGTCATTAATGAGATCATACCTCTGGAGTACTCCATTGTGCAAAACATCAGAGCCTACCATTTACTAATATTACAATTTTATTGTGCAACTTAGACCATCACCCTCCTTTGGGATTCTTTGAAATAGGCTATAAGTTGTGCTAGAGATAG
Source organism: Sequoia sempervirens (assembly GCA_007258455.2). Lineage (NCBI taxonomy): Eukaryota > Viridiplantae > Streptophyta > Pinopsida > Cupressales > Cupressaceae > Sequoia > Sequoia sempervirens. The sequence goes on from VDFB02339905.1 coordinate 19,464, forward strand.
AATGTAAGATGTGGCAGTGATTTAATATGTACGGCGGATATGAATTAATTCGTACCATCCTTATTGAGTCACACCTCTAAAATAGTCTATTTTTCCCTTTGACCATTCAAAATGGGTCCTCCTTGACTTGCTACGTGAGCTATATGGTAGCTTCCTTAGGCATTACAGTTTAAAATGTTATGCATCCCCTTCAACTCTTACGCTAGGTATTAAGAATGTCTTCAAGCACATTAAAACTCCATAATGCCATCCTCCACATAGGTATTAAATAATGTTAACAATCTTACACCAAGCTCAAAAATGGTATGGTTGTATTCATCGACTTCAAATAAAAATATAATATTTTATTTATTAACATAGTTCTGCAATTCCTTATATTCCTAAAATTTGTCTCTACAAGAAACCACATATTTGTAAACAATCATTGATATGTAAACATGAAACTTGTGTGATTTTTCGTATATCTAGCTAGGGTAGATAGTTTCATTACTGAAATTGGTTCACCCATAGGAATTCCAACCTAGGGTTTCAGACTCCGAAGAGCTCCTCCAAATACCCAAATAGAATAATAATCTAGCACAATGCACATATGAACACACTTCGCCTTTTATCACTTTTTGAAACCCTATTTGAAATTTCATGTTCAAATTATATTAAGCTCTTTATTATATAGTGACTTTATTATATTAAGCTCTTTATTATATAGTGACTTTATTCTAATGATTTAATATTACCTTTTTAAATATACTTTTTTCCAGACAATATCAAATAATTAAATTAATTAATTACATTAGACTTTGTGGTGGCGAGCCAAAAAATTGAGGACAATACTTTGAAGTTGGGCACCCACTTTTGTAAGTATACATGGAATTGGTCAAATTTCCAATTTTCTTCCTTCAAAATTTTATCTCTTTCTCCTACATATTTGAATGTTTCTACGGAGAAACCCTTAGGGAGAAAATTCACCACCAATACATCTTTCCATTGATTAGAGATCCAATTTGTGATAGCCTTCATTGTAAATTTAGTTCCCATAAATCAATTGATTCAGGTCATCTTGTCCAACTCAATGAAATCACTGTGAATGGAAGAAATAGTAATCACTTCTTCATTTTTGAGATTTCCCACTCTATCGTAATTAATTTTTCAATCTTCTATTATGCAATTGCACTCGCTCACCATTTTTCATGGTCTACTAATTTGAAAACTACACTTATAGATCTACTTACATTTTTCTTTTTATAATATAGTTCTTCATTTATTTTAATGATAATATTTTATTTTCTACATAAATATAGCCTAGGGAACCTCTCCCTTTCATTAAAATTTTAGTGATGGAAAATGTATCCCTTTACATTTTCTCACTTGTTTGGGCCCTCATAGTTTAAAATGGACTTAACTATGCCTTAATTTAATGTTGTAAAATGTATTTATTTACACTTTCACACTTATTTAGCACTCTTTTAATTAATTGAGTTTAATTATGTCTTAATTGGCCCTTTAATTCATTTTCCAAGCCTATTTAATTACATTTTCTGAAGAGGAAACCTAACATTCATTAGTGCATTAACATAACACTGTACCTTGAGCAATGTGTGTCCTAGGTTTAGGGACCTAGGACCCATTCGCCCATGGACGAATGGGCGAATGGGTCCTCCTTTGAACTTAGGACCTAAATTTAAATTAAGTTTTTGGTGGGATTTTAATATCTCTAAGTGTATATTCAGATGTTAGCTTGTGATATTTTGAATTTTAGGAAAATGAAGATACATACTTATAAATACAAGGTTATTTCACTATGTTTCACCTAGAAGATCTTCAAGTGTTCATTTACAAGAGCTAAAATGGTGATCAAAGGAATTCGAGAGTAGATTTATCAGAGTTTTATTGTAGCATTCAAGATCCAATTGTCGTATCAAAGTCTTCTTGCATCATGCATGTTTTTGGAGCGAAAAGTGTGATGTAGGTTTCATAATCAAATCAAGAATTCAAAGCATTATTTCAAGCAAGATTCAAAGTTCAAGATCCACATCCATTGAGGCCATTTCATGTAAGTTGTAGATTTACATTCCAAGGTTTATCCAAGGGTTTGTTGAGTGGTAACACGCTTTGTCATTCTCCATTCCCTCCTTCATGCTTTTATTCATTTCATGGTTTGATTACCAAAAAGGGGTTTGACCAAGGAAAACCCCCATTCACTAAAAACAAACAATTTTTCCATTGCATGTTATGTTTGCAGATCTAGGTGGAAGAAAGCTTGAATATCTCTTGAAGAGAAAATTTGAAGAAGTTGACAAAGTTATAAAATTTGTCATAGAAGTTGGCATATCATGGAAACTCATCTACATAATTTATTTCTGACATTCTAACATTGCCACTTAGACGAATTGGAAGATTCATATATGTATCAAAGGCTAGCAAAAGTTGTAGAAAAACCTTGATAGTGGACCCATTCGCCCTTGGGTGAATGAGTCCTAGATCAACTTCTGAAACTGACTTTTGGTGAAAGGTACACTTAGATCTTCCCTTCTCTGATCTACAATTTGATTGTAGGTTTTGTTAGTGTAGAGTTTAATCTCGATGTTTCAAGTGTTAAATTTCATTTTGGTGTTAGTTTAATATTTTTAATTTTTCTCCCCAAAGTGTTGTTTGACCTTGACCCCCATCCTTTTCCCATAAGGAAATTTGTAGAGTCACATCTTGAGTTGACTCACCTATGGTTTGTAAGTCAATTCTTTGTGTGGATCTCATTTTCTAATGAAATAAAGGAGAATGGGTCTATCTATTATCATTTTGCTCAAGATAATCACTTCATTTTGTGGATCTCATTTCCTAATGAAATTAGAGAAGTAGGACCCCTTTTCCCTCTTTGGATCCACTTTTCCATTTTTGGAAACTCTACCTATTTTTCTTCATTTCAAAAATATTTTAAGAAAATTACATAGTTTTTGGTTGGATTAGATAAAATTCTAGACTAGCCTAGTACATTTAAAGTATTTTATAATCAAAATACCCTTGAGTGATTTATTATTCATCAAAAATTACTACATTTGTTCCTTGATCACAAAGTATAAAGTCAAAAGTTCTATTATCATATACAAACACAAAAAATATAAACTTTCATATTTCTTTACTAATACTTTAATCATCCTCCACATTTGAGCTATCAATAAGCAAAGAAATAATCCATTTTATGCTTGGTTCTTTACTTGTACCCACAAAATTTTTAGGGAATTAATAGAATTTTTCACCTTACAACACTTATGATCCTTCTTTTTTGAATCACTTGCGAAGATAAATGAATTTCAAGTCATATTGGAGAGCTAGAAGAAAAGGTAGGTCAACCAACCACATGGACACTAAGGTTTGGTGAAAGTAGATGATAGAACATCATTTAGGATAACAAAATTTTTATTTTTAACTAATGACTTCATTAAATCTTGAACCATTTCAATCTCCTCACCTAAATCCAAGAAAAATACCATGAAAATTGAAGAGATTTCAATGTTCACATTGTAGTAATTCTTTGAGAATGGGAACTCTTTACCAAACATCCATTGTATTACATATAAGAGTAGGCAAAACTTTTTTTCAAATATTTATTAAATTCCTACCAGAATGAAATTCAAAAAGGGGGTCTCATTAAGGGAGGACCCATTCGCCACCTACGGCGAATGGGTCCTAGCTTAGTTTACTAGGACCTAACCCTGAGGGATTGAAACATGACTAAAAACCCATTCTAGATCAACTAAAAAGGGGGTTTCTATTAAGGGAGGACCTATTCACAACCTAGGGTGAATGGATCCTGGCACCATTTTCTAGGACCAAACTTTTCCCAATGAGATATTTTGTTAATTAAATTATGAGTGTTGGGATAGATCTTCGGGAGGTGTCAAAATTAAGGCTTAAATTTGAATTAAAAGGGGTTAATTACTCCAATTACCCACAATTAATTAATGACCATCTAGATAAATGTGAAAGTTCCTTATAACACTTTACAACACTTAAACAAGGTACACATTTAAATACATTTTATTAAGAAGGGGCCCATTAGGATTAATTAAGCAAATACATCTTAGAAAAGTGTGAAAGTGTGTTACAACACTTTACAAATCCCTTGCAAAGGATCAATTAAGGCTCATTTTAGTCAAATAAAGGTCCTAGAATAGTGTGAATGTGTACAACACATTAAAACACCATGCTAAGACATCATTAATTTAGTTTTAATGTCAATTATCAAACCAAGTAAGGGAGAAGGCTTATTATTTTCGTTACTACATTTTTCCCCCACTTTAGTGAGAGGATGAACCCATGTCAAAGTCACACTAAATTAGACATCCAAGACACTTAACTATGAAACAATAACAAATATATGTGATCATACCCTATCAATGACCAAGAAAAATAAACAAAAACAAAGGATCTATCACAACTGTTTCAACGCAATGCGAGACAGGGTTGTTTGTGCATAACATATATGTTGCTCACTCTAAGGTAGTGGAACCTCAATTTTTCCACTAGGTGAGTTGTCCCAATGATGTGGTTTAGTGAGAAAGTTATTGTAGTGTGTCGGCTTCTCACTGTATAATGAGAAAGTCATGCCAGTGTATCGGCTTCCCATCATACTAACCATACCAACCATACCAAAGTTATCCTCCTAATGAATTCAATAAGGCACCACAATGTAATGATTTTGTAAATTCTTTTGAATATAATTTGTAATTTTTTTGTTAAAGTGGATTTTTCGTCAAGTTTGTGTAACAATCTTCCTCTTAGGGAGCATTGTGCCTAATATCTCCAAGAGAGGACAAGTAAAAGTACATTAGATCATTTCCCATGGGATGCCTCATTCACCTCATGCCATGACAGAAGATCATACACTCTTGGATGACATCAAACCTAATGAAACCACCAAGAACAGGACACATCACAAGAAAAAAGAAAAAAAACACCATGGAATTTTTCCAAAGGATGTCATCTATGTATGCCCCCACTTTAAAGCGGTTGCTACACCATCATTGTGAGAAATTGCTTTAAAGTATCCAATGTTTTGATCTAAGACATGAGAGCTTTCCTCAAAAAACCCTATGCCAAGTCATATGTTTTTGAAGTAAGCTACATCATGAAATAGGAAGGAAGGGTTTCCCCCACAAATATATAAGGGGTCTATGGGTTTGGAGTTAGTATGTATGTGCTACAATGTTTTCATAGAGCATGGAACTATCATCATTCCCCAAATACTCATAGAACTGGAAGAATGATACAAAGAAAGAAAGAAAAAAAGAAGCCTTTCGGGTAAACATGGAAGAGACCCAAATGTCTCAATTCCTTGCATCATCCCTAAAAGGAAAAAACAAGAGAAATGAAAAAGATAAATACAAATATTTTGGGTCAACATGGAAGATACCTAAATGTCTTGATGCCTTGCATCATCCCCAAAAGGAAAAGACAAGACAAATGAAAAGATAAGAGAAAAAGTTTGAATCAACATGGAAGAGACCTACATGTCTCAATGCCTTGCATCATGTCTAAAAGAAAAACATAAAACAAATGAAAAATGATTACGACATAGAGAAGAATGAAGTTACACATAGAGGAATACACAAAAAGAGAGAGAGAGACATCAAATGAAATGTCACCGGGGATCACATTACACAGTAAAGAAAAAACCAAAAGACTAGTAAGGCACATGTGAGTCAACCTAAAGTGAGTCGCCCACCTCTAAATCTTGGTCATTATAAACAAAAGGTGAGAAACTAGCCAAAGGGACAATGACAAATGCATTACGAGGACAAGGCTATCAAATTCTTCCCCAATTTGTGCAAGACAAGAATGAGATGAGATAAGTGAGGAAAATGAACTCCTTGCATTAGATAAAATGATTTGTAATAAGTGTAAAACATGTAATAGCTTGAGAATTTTTAAATATTCTACAACTATTACATGACAAGGAGAAGAAGGGTATGTTATTCGATCACTCGATGGAAATAATTGCCATCGAAGTAAAAATTTCTCAATACCAATTTGAATGTGTGACAATTATCAATACTATGTCCAAGAGTTTTGTGGTATCGACAATGCAGAACATTTACATCTTTAGGATATAGTCCTATCTTTTCTTTCATTGGTGGTAATATTATAATTTCTTTGTTTAGAAGCAGTTGTAGTTTCCTTTCACTTTCAAGTGGCGAACAAGGGAACTTTAGTTTCCTTAGCTTGTAATGCCTCTTGCGCTTGCTAGATTCACCAACTTCTTTAGATGGGATTAGGGTAGGAGGTCATGAGATGATCTTTTCTTTGTTATCCTTATGCTTAGGAGGTATGGGTTGCTCTTTAGGAACCTAAGGATACCTATATCGGGAGGAAGATCTAAGACAATCCTACCATCACTACGAAGTATTAGGTACTCTTTACAAATGCTTATGTTGATAGGGGGATTTTGATATCCTAACCCTTTGGTTTCTTCAATTGGTATTTTTTCTAGGAGTTGACGAATTTTATGTTCACTTGTTGTATCACATCATTCTTTGCATAAGATCGTGAATCCTTTGCCATATGTCTCTTCAAGGTTGATTGATGTGTTGGTTACTTTTTTGACATAGCATGGTTGAATGTGTGCTTGTTTAAAGGAGCTTAGTTCACCTATTGTAGGGTACATAGTCTCAGCTTGTGACTCCGTTTTGAGGTGTAAAAGACCAAACATCTCAAGTTGTGTTGGTTGTTTCATTGAAGGATAAAAGGATGCATTGGACTCAAGGTTGTTAAGGAAATCATTTATAAATTCACTCATGCTGGCATCATCTTCTCCAATTATGCCAACATCATGAGGAGGACATGCATTAGGAGTTGTGTAAGCATGAGTAAGTTCAATTTCAATAGGATCATTTCCAAAAACACAATTTGAAACATCAACCAAAGAGAACAAGGACTTCCACACATTTCCTAAATAGTTCTCCATTTTTCAAAATTTCAGACCTAAACATGGTAATTTACACAATGCAATAAGCTGAAAATGAAATGTTTTGATGCAATTTTGAACTTTTAAAAATACATTAAAATGAAGCAATTTAAGCGAAATGTAATGAAATTGGTGAAACAACAAATCAGGAAATTAAAAAAAAAAGGGTAACAACACCAAACAAAAGCTAAAAATTAAGACTTTAATATCTTGAAAATGTATATCAATAGCTAACAAGGATTCATTCGCTAGTAAGGATGAATGCGTCCTAGTTAGATATTTTTGAGATGTTTATATGGATTTCAGAGTGAATTTTGATGCTTTTTTAGTTGCTAGAAGGTTCAGAGTAGACCTAATTAGGGACTCATTCGCCAGTAAAAGCGAATGGGTCCTAGTTAGATATTTTAAAAATATTTTTTAATGATTTACAAGTTCTTAGTTATATCTTTCAGTTCCAAGTTTGAGACAATGAGCTTTAGTTTAAAATTTTCTAGAAATTCAATGTAAAAATGCAATGAAAAGATGAAATGCAAGGAATAACATGAAATACAACTTGATTTTGATTTTCAAATGCAATTGTATGAGATATAAATGAGATGCAAAATGAATGATTTATTTTTGTAATCTTCAGATTTAGAGAGATGCAAAATAATGCAAATCTAAACCCTATATGATATGCAAGATTTTAATGCAAAACAAGTAACCCTAAATGAGATCATAATTCAATGCAATTATAAATGTAAATGAATGCAAGATCTAACCAAAAGATGCAATTGAGAGACTCCAATAATTAGAAAATTGGAATGTTCAATACATCGAGTTAACCATTAAATGTATAGTGGAAAAATAGGGTAGATCCAAATGGATAACCAAGAGAATAAACCACTAATTTTTTTGTGAGCACAAAACTTGCATAGACTAACAAAAGATCAACAAAACAATGTCAAACATGTTAGTAACATAAATATAATGCTCCCTATGAGATTCTTTAACTAATTTAAGAGACAACATGAAATAAATAAGAAATTAACACAATGAAGCATGTAATCTAACTTAAACCAACAAAACCTTCATCCCATAGGAGGAGTGGTGCTCTTTTGATGTGGAAATAAGCCCTTTCCCAATTCCTTGATAAGCTTGATGAAGTTGAAGATTATCCAAAGATGAAATTGACTATAATCTAGCTATGAAACTTGAAAATGATGGAAAAATAAGAACTCAAATGGCTATAGTGATAATGGATGAATTTGTGGATCCATATTATAAAAAGGATGCCTCTATTTATAAAAGCCAAGGGTTGAAGAATAAGATAATTTGATGAATGTGGGATAAATTGAGAACAAGTAAGAATGTGCCAAGTGTGACAATTCTATTGGATGAAGGTTGAGCACATTTTGGGAAATGTGTGAGTGGAAGAGGATGGAGAAGTAAATGTTGTTGGTGGAAATTTTGAAATTGTTGTAAGAGGAATTAAATGAGATCTAGGAGGATGCAAGAGGATTTGAAAGATTGTAAGAGAAGTAAATGCAGATGTGAAAGAATTTTAAAAAAATTTGGAGGGAAATTGAATAAGAGGTGGTTGAGAGGAATATTCCTCATAATATGTATTTGTGAGGATAATTGAGGTAATTAGATAATTAGAAGAAATTGATTTTATGTGTAACTTGGTCAGTTGACCATGGTTGTTTTAATTCTTCTTGAAGAGTTAAAAGTTGGAGGATTTGATAATGTTGATTAAAAAGTAAATTTAGGATTAATTAATCCATAATTAATCATTTGGAGTGAATTAGGAGATGTGACATTTGATTTGATTAATTTTAATCAAATAGGAGGATTAAGAGAGGATTTAATTAAATGATTTGGTTTAATTAAAAAATATGAATAATTAGTTAGAAGAAGGGTGAATTAATCCAATAAATTTAATTATTTGATTAATAGCTGAATTTGTTGATTTTAATCAAATAATGTTGATTATTCAATTAATTGATCAACGTGAAGTGATTTTAGAAGAAACGGTGTTGGTTGATCAAAATCATATGCATAGTATCAATCAAGACATTTTCAGTGTCTACATTTTACCCCTCTTTGAAGAGATTCACTTGCTGCATTAGTTCAAAGAATAACACTGCCATGACCAAAATTCAAAATTTTCCTAATTTTTTCAGATGCCCCACTATTTCCCTAATGGAATAATTACACTACTATATTGCCCCCTCAAGAGATCAAGCTAAAATTGCAAAATTAGGTCGAGCTCACAAAAAAAAAAATCAACGACAATTCAGGAGTAAAAAATAGCCCACAAGATGCAAAATTAGGCTTACAATGATGAAAATGAACCAAAATAGGCTTTATTGGGAAAAATAGATTAAATGGATTCAAAAACCCTAAAAAATACCCAAAAATCCCAAAAAAATTGCATATAAGGGTCTAAGAGTGTCATTTTCAAATCATTTGCTTACTTGCCTTCTAGAGATTTTCACTTTTTCTTTGAGGTGCTGACAAAATGGCTGCTCATTTGCTTCCCAAGCATCAGATAGATTGAGTTCGAGAGTTTAAGAGGCCTTAGGACATAGGACCCCTAGTATGCTTTTCAAAAAAATTCTCATTTTTTGCATTTTTTTGAGCATTTATTAGCATACATTTAGGTCAGCCAAAAGTGGTTCTCCAGGGCATCACAATTGTTACGGGCGGTGTTGCTTTTGCAGATGCTAACCCACATTTGTAATGAAGCATCACACAATTCTCTAGGGTTTCAAAGTCACGCAAAAATACTAACTTGCCTTTATGATATAGCGTCGCACAACCCTAAGAGGTTCTGGTGTTGCACAGGAATGTCAATTCGCCTCTATAGGATAACACCGCATTTGAAACAATATAGAGCATCGCTTTTGAAAATGTTGTTCCACTTTTGAAATACAAAATCACTTTTTCTTTTGAATTATTTTTAAAAAATTACGAGAAGCATCCTCAGTTTTTTTGACTTTGTGCACATTTTGGCTACAGAAGGTCCTACTAGTACTCCATTGGAAGGAGCACATGAGCTAGTTCTTGCATAGAGCAATAAATTTGTTAGATTGGGCCTTGATTTTCCTTGGAGCGATCAAGTTCGATCACATTGCATAGATGCTAGAGGTCTGGACGCATCTCACGATGATGGCAACCCTAGTCAAGAGATGGCAAAGTGAGACTTGTTCATTCCACCTATCAACTAGTGAGGCCATTGTCACCTTAGAGGACATATGGCGGATCCTATGGATCCTGATTCATAGTGAGTGCATCATCTATGATGTCGAGGTCAGTGGTGATGCCATTTTTTCTTTGTTTGGAATCAACTCATACAAGGTGGACAATGACTAGATAGACCTCTGCAGCTATGAGGGGATTGCCCCTGATCTGACATTGTTCTTTGGCACACTGATCTTGAGAGTCCTTGTTCCCAATTGATGAGCTTGAGGATGCAGCATTGGTTGAGGGATCATTTGGTCCCAAATGATGGAGGAGATGACTATCTACACTTGGGGTCCATTCGTCCTATCCTCCTTGTATCATGTTATGCAGTAGGTCATCTACAACGGGGCCTGCAACATTGGAGCGAGTGTCACCCTTCTTCACATATGGGCCTATGAGCACATTTTCATTCTAAGGCCATAAATTATAGAGTTCAGACTAATCAAAATGATCCTGCGGTGTACAGATATAGGGGGATGACTACCTTCCACTTCATAGGTATCACAAGCATTCTACACTAGAGGTAGGTTTTGGACGTGATGACAATTTTCACATGGAGACCTTGGCTGAATTTTCTCAAGATGGCACGATGATGATGATCATCTTTTCTACTGTCGGTAGTCCCGATACATGTAGGGATGGGAGCATTACATGGCTGAGTGATACCTTCCCGATAGGGTTGCTCACTAGTTCGGGGAGGTGCAGGATGCACCTAATGACACAGAAAGAGGTAGCATGGGTACAAAGGCTCCCACCCTAGCGGGTGATTGATGATTTCAGGTAGTTTTTATGGTGCCATGGGTGTACTTTGATGGTCCTATAGATGCAGGGATGACCCAGGCCTATGATTCCTATTGGAAGGCCCATGCTCCTGTTCAATTGACTTTACTAGTAATTTTGATTGTAAGGAGAGGACAAGTTAGGGGACCGAGGATTGGATAGGTCCCACAATACCAAGATAGGATGGGTAGGATGGGTAGGATGAGGGTGTAGGACATGATGGACATGACGAATAGGTTTCACCATTAGTGCCACCTATTGGATAAAGGCCACTAGTCCAACCACCATGACAACTACATATTCCATGACCACGACCACCACTAGGTCTCGATACTAGGGACAACCAGATAGCAGTGCTACAGGTGCAGATTTAGGTTCTTACAAGGCAAATTCAATAGGTTCAGGGCTAGATATAGACGTTAGTCTAGGAGAGGGACCAGACTCGGTAGGAGGTGGTGCAGGAGTGTTAGATGAGACAAGATTCTTATATGGCCCTTGCACTCAAGACATGACATCCACAACAACTAGAGGCTGTGATTCAATAGATTCAGGGGTAAGCTACGGTTCTGGCTAAAATGTATGGTTGTGCAATGCAGGAGGCCTCGTATTATAGGGCCATGTACTATAGAGCTGTGGTACAAGAGTGGAGGGAGCCAAATTTCTCCCATATTAGTCAGATAGCTCCTACTAGGACCCCTCATGCAGGCACATCAGGGAGACCATTAGGGTCTCATCATCAAATTTGAGGTAGTTATCATGGAGGCAGACAAAGCCAGGACAACTTAGGATACTGATAGTACATAGGGACATTTTTTTTTGTACAACCTGATTATGATGTACATACATTCATTGGTTGAGTTTTGTGACTAGCCTCTTGTATATCCGATACTATCTATTTGATTCTGATGTATCATGACATTCAACTTTTTTGATATATACATGAGATGACTTGTGATGCATTTATGTGATGTGATTTTTATTTTATTTTATGTGATGTGTATATATATATGGATGGATGGATGCATGTAATGTTTATTTTATGATGTTATATGCTTTATGATGTGATGCAATGTTATCATGGATCTATGTGGATGCACTATTATGATGGATACATAATGTATTTATTGATGATGTATTCAATGCAATGACATGTTCTATTTCTTTTTCAATATCTTTTCTATGTATGATATGATGATGCAATACATATGTATGCATGATGCAAGAAATGCGATTTTTTTAACGATGCTTATGTGGTGGATGATAATGCAAATGTGATGTAATCCTTATCTTCTTTTTCAGTACCTTTTCATATGCGATGTATGTATGGATTATGCAACATGTGATGATGCCTATATGATTATGAAAATGTATGGTTTACGAGATGCTTAGAATAGCCAATCTAAATTATGATTGATAAAAATGCAATGTGTATGAGATGATTGATGTTTCCTATTATGTATGATATGAATGATATGTAGTATGTTGACGTTTTGTGGATGCAATATGGATGTATATATGGATGTTTTTGTTTCTAAATGTCATGATACCCTATTAGTATTAGTATTTGGAGAAGATAGAAGAAAGATAAATCAACCCTTGAATTCAAGATGATGATAATGATGATGATTGCTTATCAGAGACTGGGGATATAAAGAGCTCACTTACCTTATTTTTTATAACACACATAGATACGATGCATCAAGGTATAAAGAACCAAGATGACATTGTATCTAGTGTGATGGAATTTGAATTGACAATCAGATAGGAAAATCCCTATTCAAACCTGACATACAAAATCCTATTTAGGATGTAGTTCAGATATTTCAAACATCTTGGACCAAAACATAGAAAAAAAAAAACTTCCCATGTGGTCAACAAGATATTCAAAACATCTTCCCTACAAACCAAAAAAAGTAAGCATGACCAAGGTTATATTACAAGAATATCCAACAAGCACATCAGATAAAAAGATAATGATCAATGCCCCATTCCTTTCTCTCTAAATCGTTTTGTTTAGACATCATCAAGAGTTCATTGGAATGAGTGCAATAAGATAAATCAAAAGAAAAGATCAAGTAAACAAACAAGCTAATGTTCTTTGTACCTCTAGCCAAGACTAAACTACGGTAATGTGTGATGTTGGTGTCCATTGTAGGAAAGATGCATCCTAGGACATGATGTTACCAAATGATTTTGGGATTAATTGGATGATGGGCTATTACTATCAAGAGTTGACCAGCTTGTTTACTTACTAATCTAGACTTGAGAGCTTGGCATTTGAGTTTTCACTTTCTATCTGCTAGACTTGTTTTTGATTGTTTCACCAAAGTTTTAAGATGTCGATCGTTTATTATGAGTGAATGTTTATTTCAAGTGATCGTGAAATGGGACAGATGGATTTTTTCTCAAATATTTGGATATTTTTGATGTTTTGAAATGTTTTGAGGCTATTTTTGGTATTTTTGAGATGTTTTGCAAATGTTTTGATTTTCAAAATTTTTTAATGTTTTTATGTTTTTTGAGATTTTGACCAAGGACCTAACCTAAAAAACTATCCTAGGGGCCTCGAGGGCTGATCAAAGATTAACCTTTCCTACGTTATACATGCAGAGACCATGTAGTTTGACTAAAAAAGACTCGTTTATTGATGAGATATGAACAAATGGATTGCCAGTTATTGTGTTAGACTCCTAAAGGACTAACCTAATGTGTCTTGGGGGAACATCAATGATGACCTTTCCTAGGTTCAGAGCTTAGAGACCTGTAGTTTGACAAGACGACTCTTTTTTTTTACACTTTTTTGATTTTTGATCTGTTTTTGGATTTTTGAGTTGTTTTGGATGTTTTTGGGTTTTTTTATTTTATTTTATGATGTTTTTGGATTTTCTAATTTTAAAGAATATTTCAAGAATATACATGAATATGATCCAATGTAGGTATAAGAACATGCCCCCAATGTGAGGCGATAGACTACTCTGATACAAGAATGACAAACTGACCTTAGGAATGTGCCAAGTAGTACTAGGAGGTGTTGCAAATATGAGCTAGTTTGGTGGTGTTGTCATTAATGTTTTCATTGATGTCAACATTGTTTAGTATGTTACAGATTGTACATGTATGGTTGAGATGGTGTTGAGATGCTATGAGTACATGGAGCTATCTTTATGGCATTGCAAATATGCTAGTTTGATGAGTTTCCAAGTGCTTTTGAGAAAATTAATGAAGAAAAGAAGTTGAGTGTTGGAAGTGTTTAGTGTGTGCTCTGGTATGTGCTCCACATTTCTCCTATGTTGATCCTATGCCTATGCGGATTTGAAGGCATGTTGATAATGATCTGATGATGATATAGTTTGAGTTTTAGTATCTGGTGAGATGGTATGTAGAAGTTGTGTCCACCGGTATATGTGTTCTACTGATAGTGTCAATGTTCTGTGGACTAGGAAAATATGTTTGCTTTGCATTTCTCCACTATTTTGCTTCAGATTGTATGGATTTGGGAGATGTCTTGTGAAGGCCTTTCTTATGCTTTGGCAAAGAGGTTTTGAATTTGGTGATTCAAAAATCATGTTTTAGTGTTTCTATGTGTGTCTGCATAGTCTGAATTGTCTGGTGAAAAGAGTTTAGTGTTTGAAGCTTGTTTTTTTTGCTTTGGATGTATCTAGATTATTCTAAGATGTATTCTCATGCATAATGAAGCATGTTGCATCATCAACATGTCATCTTCTTGTTGAGAAGTGTGTGGATCATCGATAATTTGTGTTTTCATTAGGTTTGGCCGACCTAGTGTTTACACTTCATTTGAAGAATAAAACTTAAATGAGGAAGAATATAGAAGATTTAAAAATATTATTCTTATGTTTTTATTGGTCCACTTTTATTTCTTTCCACCATAGGAATTTAGAGTTGCTAACCTATTTTAAATTTATGAAACGATGTATTGTGGTTGGCCTTGGTAAATGTTTCTAAGGTTGAAAATGGTATAAAATCAAGGCAAGTTATGAAGAATTTGAAGAAAACATGACGCAAAGTGACGAAAGTGTGCCAAAAATCATAAGAGCAAAAGTGTGTGTGAGTGAGTTGTGAGAGTAGTTTTTTAGTGTGTTGAAGGTAGTGAACTGAAGGTTTATGTAATCTTATGATTGTGCTTTAATTGTTGTGGTGGATCTTTTGTTCTCTTTTGTATATGTAGGTAGTGAGCCTTCCTATTTGACAATGAGTCCTTTGTAGGTAGTGAGCTCTTGTACTTGGACAATGAGTCCTTTTTCAAGCAGTGTGCCCTTGGCAATGAGCCTTTGTATTTAGTTTATAATCTTTATATTGTGAGTTAACTCTCACTATGGTTTTTTCCTTATTAGGATTTCCATGTAAAAATATGGTGTTCATTGTGCTGATTTACTTTGTGCTATCTGAGTTTCATGCTCATATTTAATAAAAAAATAGTGTGGTTGAAGATTTGATAAGTGACGAAGTTTTAAGTTTGAATTTGTGTGATAACTGATTCACCCCCACTCTCAATTTTCCTGTGCCTATTTAACAATTGTTATCAGAGCCTATGGTTCCTTGTTGTTGAGCTTAACTTCTTAAGGAAGATCTGATGGAAAACAAGTTGTAGATCCCTATGTTTGATGGAACTGACTAAAAATATTGGAAGGGATAGATGAGGATATATTATCCCTCTTTGTTTCAAGATCTGGAAGGTTGTTGAGAATAAGTATACACCTCCATCCGATGGAGTTAATACTGTAGACACCTGAAAATGACCTAGGTCTGCAAGCTTCATTTTTACCACTTTCGTCCTAGCATAATTAAGACATTTAATTATGTCCTTGGTCCACATTCGACTATTAATTAAATAATTTATAATTGTTTAATTAATTCATGTCTTTGTAATCTTCATGATTATTAAATAAATAAATTATATTTATTTATTAAATACGTCATTAATTGTCTAAGTCTTCACTTAATTAAATAAATTTCTTAATTTATTTAATTACCTTTCTTCATTAATTCTTCTTGATTATTAAATAAATGAATTTCATTTATTTATTTGATATGTCACCAATTGTCACAATTAAATAAATTTATTAATTTATTTAATTATTCAGTCTTATCTTCCAAATTAAATAATTATTTTTAATTATTTAATTACTAATTTCACTATTCTCTCATTTTAAATAAATGAAAATATTTAAAATGATTTCATTTTATTAGCTTTCACTCTTTTTAGTAAATAATCTGAAAAAGATTATTTACTTGTCACACAAAATCATCATTTTGAATTAATTAAATTCAAAAAGATATTATTCTTCCAAAAATTAAGTAATCGGGTAGATTATTAATTTTTCAAATCTGATCTTCAGTTCAAATCTTATCTTCTTGATTTTTCGAATCTCACAAAATCAGGCAATCTTATCTTCTTGATTTTTCGAAAATCTTCATTTTCTAATTAATTTCCTCATTTATTCTCCATCGTCGAACCGATTATCTGAGACATTATTTTGACCGTTCGATTAAGGATTTTGCCCTAACCCTAATTAGGGATTCTCAGATTTAATCTGGACCTCTCCTTCTAGGTCTTTCTTGGAATTCAATCTCATCCGTCCACTCAAAATTGTGTTTTCTATAAAAGACAATTTTGCTCATAATTTCAGATCCAACAACTTCATTTTTAATATAGGCATTATAGTCATTTTAGCATTGGTGATTATTATTTTCATTTTATCATCTTGTCATAGACATATGTATCATTTTATCAAATCCTTCAACATTTGCATAGGGATTTGGCATTATTATAGGTTTCTCAACTAAAATATGAGGGCCTCATTCATTTTCTGCAAACTAGAAGGTGTAACAAAGGTGAACCATGGAAGATGAAGATTTATGGTAGTATTATTCCTTTTACTTTCATGTTTTGTTTCCTTTGTGCTTTGTTATTTCTTTGGATTTTGATTCATTACATTCATCTAACAAGCTAATCATCTAATTTTTATTATAGGTTGCTCAACTAGAGGGCCTCATTCATTTGCTGCAAACTAGAAGGTGTAACAAAGGTGAACCATGGAAGATGAAGATTTTTGGTAGTATTATTCCTTTTATTTTCATGTTTTGTTTCCTTTGTGCTTTGTTATTTCTTTGGATTTTGATGATTATTCTCTAACAAGCTAATCATCTAATTTTCCATAGATACAT
This sequence comes from Sequoia sempervirens, assembly GCA_007258455.2. Taxonomy (NCBI): domain Eukaryota; kingdom Viridiplantae; phylum Streptophyta; class Pinopsida; order Cupressales; family Cupressaceae; genus Sequoia; species Sequoia sempervirens. The sequence goes on from VDFB02339905.1 coordinate 36,619, forward strand.
TTAGTGAGACATATTTGGACAAATAAAAAAACCATTTTTGGAGTTGGTTTCTTTTTGTTGCAGGTTTTGTTTGTTTTTAGTTGCAGGTTTGGCATCATTGTGGATAAAGCCCTAGTTTCCAAAGACACGACCATAACTTTCAAACAGCTATGTATTTTCTCATGAAATTTTTTTCACAGTTTGGGAACAACATCACGCACTTTTATTCCAAAAATCAAATTTTTTGGATTGGTTTTTCATTTTTTATAAATTTTTTTCTGTTTTTCATGAAAAATTAATTTTGAGAGCAAATAATCGAAATTTTTAGCTATGTTACTTTTCTGGAAAGCTCTCTAAATTTTAATAGGGGTTTGTTCTTTATTTTTTAAATTTTGATGCAAAATTATTAGTCAAAAAATAGATCTTTTAAAATCTGGGTTTAAAAAAAGTTTGCTAAGCAGATCTCACTCACGGTTGTAGATCTACTCACAAATATTTTTTGCAGATTTGGGATGACATCAGATGACTCCAGTAAAAAAATCAGAATTTTTGGAGCTGTTTTGTATTTTTTATAATTTTTTTATGATTTTTCATAAAAAATTAATTTCAGGTGCAAAACAGCAAATTTTTCTGATTTATTTAATTTTTTGGAAACCTTTGAGATTTTAGATAGGATTTATTCTTTGTATTTTTTATTTTACTATCAAATTTTTTTCTAAAAATCAGATTTGTTGTGACTAGCTAACCCTCAAATAGTAGTGATCAATTATCTTGCTAGGGTTTGTTGTTGGTTTTTTGCATGTGCAGGAAATAAACACTTCAAAAGACACATTGGATCAAGTGGAAAAAAAAGGATGCATCTAACTATTTTTCTAGATCGATAGTCAAAGACAAACATTCAAACTACTAATGTGTGGTCTTGCAGGTTCGAACGTCAAAGACTAAGCATCAAAACAATGTGCTTGTCTTTTTTAGTATAAAACACATTTTATTTTGGTGCAATTAAAACGAACCTGTGTTTACTATGTTTGAATGTGTTTGCAAAAGGGTAGGTGAGTATGCTCTCACCTTGTGAAAACTCGGTGATCAGAAAACCAGACCCATTTTTATTTATTTTTACCCTTCACGATTTGGTATATCGGAGTATCCTCTCCCCTTGCGCACTTGTGCGATCCTGGGTGTAAGAGAAATGGTTACTAACTCTAGAACTTGGGCCTGTTCTAGTGGGAAAAAGTACTCACCCTAGGACGACTCAGACCGGTATCACCCTAACACCGAGGGACTTCCAGCTGGTATATAAAAGTGGGTTCTTGGGGAAAGCCCAAGAATCACGAGTGTGGTTCTGATGAGATGGATCCGAAAGGGGACTCTCGCCATATGGATCATGCCCCACGAACGGAATGCCCGAATTCAATACCCCTTGTTTTAGTGTCCAACCATTCTTTGGCCGTTGCTTGGTATAGTGCAGGGTACAGTATCATGCCCGAAGACACTCACTACTGATCCCCTTGAGTAGAGATAGCAATTCTTGGGATGTCACTACCCAAAGAATCCAAATTTGGTGTGCTCAAATGACATTAATGAGCCGTGGAGGGGAGCCGATGCCACCAAAATTCTAAGCTATCCGCTCTCGAGAAGGAAAGGTGTTTATCACCAATCCAGGGTATATCGGTGGGCTATACCAAGTATACAAACCCTTGGCCTATTGGCCTTTTAGGATTGTACTTGTCTCATGTGTGCTTGCTTACACCAAAACTTTGTGCTTGTCAAATGCTTGCTGGATTACTCAAACATCATACACAACATTCACAAATCTGAACACAAACAATCATCCTTAGACAACTCAGACTATTCAACAAAACATCAAAAAACAATCTCAGTCCCCATTTTGATCCTTAGACTTTGCATTGTTCATCTTAGTCCATATTTTGAACTTAGACTTTGCATTGTTCATCTTAGTCATCATTTTGAACCTAGACCTTGCATTTATAACATTAAGTCCTTAGTCAAACATCATCATCTTAGTCCTCATTTGGCACTTTGGCCTTGACAACCTTGTCATCTTGCATTAATCATTTCCTTAGGAAAACGTCATCATCATCTCGCATTGTCATCATTTATTCCAAAAATACAAAAAAAAATAGTGACATAACTTGTCATCTTAGTCTTCATTGTCCTTTGGCATTAGTCATTTTCTTTAGACAACATTGTCATATTGCATCCCTTATTGTCCAAAATCCAAAAACATAGTCTTGCATTGTCATCATTTATCCAAAAAATCCGAAAAACATAGGCTAGTGCCATCCTTGCATTTACTTGTCATTCTCATCATCCTCATTTTAGCAAATCCATTTTATGGTTGAGACTAGGCTTCAAAGACAAAGAGGACAAATGGAAAACTTTGGACAAGATTTCAATCCCAACATCGATAATAACAGTTGTGACACAAACCAACATTGGACTTTTTTTGACCCATTTCACAACATGAACATGCAATCTCCCATGAACATGCCATCTTCTTCACAAAATTTTTTTGAACCATTCATACAACAAGACCAAAATGGACGAGTATATGTCAAAGACTTAGAAGTTGCAGCCAAAACCCTGATATAGTCTCCTTTGTAAAAAAATCAATCTTACGTGACCCTCAAAGGTATCTAGCCATGCTTTTGGACCAAGGGGCTAAGTTACCACAAGGCTTTGACTTAAATACTTTTCCACCTCCATCTGTCTACCCTCACCATCAACAGTCGCTTGACATAAATCCTACCAGTAATTCGCAACAAACGTCCACTTATCACCCTTATCCTAACTTGACAAGGGAAGCCAACTGTCCACTAGTCTATTCCAAACCTCCATGTCATATTCTGACCCTTCACCTATCAATCCTGTCCAAGTCTACATGCCTTATCAACCATCTACCAACTCATGTCAAGTCCTCACATCATACCATATCGATCCCGTCCAAGTCTCCAAGTCCTATTTTAGTCAACCTTACACTAATCTAGCTCAAGACTCCATGGCATATCCGGTTGAAGTCCCCATGTCACATCCTATGCCATCACATCCTAATCTAGTCCAAGACTCCATGTCATATCTGGTCCAAGTCTCCACGTCATACCCTTGTCCTTCACATACTAGTCCAATCCAAGTCCCCATGTCATATCCTAGTCCTTCACATACTAGTCCAGTCCAATTATCCATGTCCTATCCTAGTCCTTCATCCATTAATCATTTTCAAGTCATCCCCTTACATCCACATCTAGTCATGAAAATTATATCATTACTCAAAGTCACATCCCATCGTCTACACTTGAAGATACATGTCAAAATGAAAGCCCAAAGCATGACCTTATAATGTCACCCTCATGTCAAGAACAAGGTAGTTCATCCAATGACCCTATCTTTCAGTCCATCCATGAAGTCCTTCAAGACAATCATGACATCCAGAATACACCTCTCCTTGACAACGACTCTATTTCTGACTATATAATCCATGACAACCCCATCTTCGAGCAAGACCCTACCATTGACCAAGAAATCCAAAATGATCCACTCCTTGACCTTTATGCCATTCATGATCAAACACTTGCCGACCCTATAAAGGCCTCTATTATTGACACTTCCCACAATGAGACACTTGCCTTCATGGGACACATAGACGATATTCCTCCAGAACAAGAATCTTCCACTAAGGACATGCTTGCATATGATCAAGTTATAGCTAAAATCATTGGACTCTATGACACTAAACATAATGATGGATCTGACATTTCCTTGGAGGCACCAACAGAATCATCGTAACCTAACATGTCACATGATCAGACCAAAGATATCAGTCATGAATATGTCCAACATGACAATGAAGCTAAGACACTTTATCAACTAGGGTCATCTATCTTTGTCAGAGAAGGCTTTCTTGCAGAAGAAAATATTACAAGTGACAATATCCACATACCTAATGATGGGTTAGCATCTTGCTTTCAAAACAATAAATACCCCATCGCAAACAAAATCTTTCAAAGCATGCAATATCAAGGCAAAGGACTAGGCATACATGAGCAAGGCATTCTAGAACCAATACAACTTCAAGCAAATTACAGACATCAAGGTCTTGGTTATTCCTCAGACAACAAATCAAACGATGTTAGTGGCACCTCCTCGATACTGGGAGAAACCTTGTCAGATACAAACATCAAAATGGAATCCATGAGAAATCCTTGTCATAAGATTGTTGCCGACACCTCGTCCACCCACACCATAAACCATCATTCTATCATGAATCAACCTCCCCTTTGGGACCAACAAAAAAAAAAGTCTTACAAGTCAAAAGATCAAAATCAAATGTCAAAGGCCATTAAATCAAACAAAAGGACAAGTGGACAAATGAAATTAAAATGGATCCCAAAGAAAGATGGATCAAACAAAGACACCAAGTAAAATACAAAAGTCAATCACAATGTGGAGCCACAAGACAAGAGGACTCCCACATACAACAAATGTCCACCTCCTTCAAAATGGTCATCAAACAAGGCATCTAAAACTATTGGTTCCAAACACCATCCCTCCAAAATCCGTCATCCACCATCCCAAGTTTGGAAAATAAAAAGTCATTCATCCAAATGTCCAAACAACCTTTCCACATATACCATCATTCGTCATAACCCTACATCTCGTCTAAAGTCCAATGATCCCATGTCACAAATCCATTACATCATGGCAGCAACTCTTTACCGCAAGGACTCTCATGGAACTCTATCGCGATGTGCATATTCTAATAAGACCAACTCTAGTATCAGAAAGGACCATAATGACATCGATCAGTTGTATACAAGTGCTACGATCCTGACAAGACAACTCCTTCAGCAAGGTCATTATTGGATATCATGGCACCAGTCTCTACATCGGCATCGTCAATGGATTCAGAACAGTCAGTGGTAATCTAAAGAATCCAGGCTATCCACAATATCAAAAACACAAAAAAAAAAAATTCAAAAATCAAAAAATCGTCACCCTCGATGAAAACTGGCAAAGGCATCTTGGTGACACCAAAAATCAAAAAAGTCAAGAAAATAGTAAAGAGAAAAATTTCATCCAATGGTGAAAACCTGGCAAACAGGCGCCCTAGATAAGTACCATGATGAAAACCTAGCAAACAGGCGTCATGTGTAAATAAATCATCTATGTGGACTTTTACACTTGGGGGCGAGTCGTCTCATTTCCCATACCTTCCTCATGACATTGACATCTGTCCATCTTAGCCCTATCATTTCCATCCATTTTCCCACCTACCTCGGTCTTGACATAAAACTGACACACATAAATCATGCTTTGGGACAACTCTTGACATGTCTATTCTTCGGTCATACACGATTCACGAAACATCAGGTCATTAACCATCATAGTCTTATTGTCCTTATACGACATAGTCCTTGAAAATCATATGACAATTCCATTAGTCTCATGTCTCCCGTCTTTTACCAAGGCCACCCCCTATCCTTTCATGCCTGTCACCTATCTTGGTTTTCCCTTGTCAAATGGTCTAAGGATAATCATCATCCCATCTAGTCCCAACCAAGTCATTCCAAATGCAACGAGTCTAATCCATACAAACACATTATCCAAAATGTTACTTGACTATGTTCTTGGCCCAGCTGTAGACCTCGATACTTTCGTCACATTATCGTCATCGTCCTCATGTTGTTTCAGGATGCGTCCTTCCCACGTCAAACAACTTTGTCATGACTTGTCAATTGGTATTCAGCTTGACTAGGGGCACAATCATGTTTTTCCTTGGATTCTCATTTGTAGGCATCAGTCATATACATTTGTCATGATCCTCTTAAACGTCAAAATAAAAAAAAAATCATAAAGTGACAAAAAGACAAAAACATCATAAAATGTCCTGAAAAAAGACCTAAAAATCATAAAAGTACTGAAACAACACAAAAAAATCCAAATCAATGTCAAAATCCTAAAAATGGAGTCAAAGTCAGTCGTGTCAGTCAGTCCATGTCATTGTTGAACTACGCTGTCTTTGCGTATTTGCTACGTAGGCGAGGCCATCAGTCGATGAGTCCCCGAGACATTAGGTCAGTTCATTTAGGTTTGTCAGAATAAAATCATGATTCAAACTTCTATCCTTTGGACAAAGTCATTGGTCGTGCCAAACTACGAGGTCTCTGAGTGTATGATGTAGTCAAGGCCATCTGTCGATAAGCCCCCGAGGCCACATTAGGTCAGTCCATTAGGGTTCATGACACTATATTGGCACACACGCCAACATGTCTTCAAGACAAAGCGAATCACTCCTAGAGGGGTAAACTCCTAAAACAAAGTAAAACAATTATTTATTCAGCATGGCAATCTCATCAGCACATCACTCATATCATCATGCCAATATCGACATATAGTCAAACACAAGTCAAACTCAGTCAAAGCAAGTCAAAACATCATAACCGATCAAACTTTCAAATTTTGATTAATCTTCAGATGAGTCCTTCTGAATGATAACCTCTGTAATTTATGCCTTAGGATGTGTCCTTCCTAGGCGTGATTGTCATTCGACATTTTGAGCGATCCTCTTGACATCTAAAGATCACTCTTCGTGACATCAGTATTCTTCATATGCGTCCTTTTGAAGAACCAACTCTATCATCTATGCCTTAGGATGTGTCCTTCCTAGGCATCGTCATCATTTAGAGGGACCCCTTACGACTATTAGGGATCAAATCCTCTCGACATCGACATTATTCAGGATGTGTCCTTCTTGAATTCACTAATTCTCGACATTTTTTTCAAAGATCATCAAAACTTTAAACATTTCAACATCTCAACATTATTAAACTAGACATCTTGACATCAGAACAATGGATATATAGATGCACTTGGCAAACACTTGACACTTGTCTTTTGGATTTTTATCATGTTATTAGTTTTTCAGCGAGATCCCACTAAGCAGGATTTAGAGAAGTAGCAATGTATCATGACAATTGACACGCATGACTACTAGTTTCTCAACAAGGTCCTGATTTTGGGGATTTAGAAAAACAATGACATATCATGGTAAGGGCTTTATTTGTTTTTGTATTTTGACAATCATGCCGCTAGTTTCACAAGGATGTCCTGGAAATAGGATTTAGAGAAGCAATGATGTTTCATGATTTGTCCTTGTCTTTTTCTGCTTGTGGTTGATTATGACAAAAGACCGGGGCAATCGCGCTCTTAGTATGAGTCATGGTCATCCTTATCTATGACTGCTTGTCTTACATAATGGTACGACCTTGCACACCTTGATCTATGTCATATCCTGGTGTTTGTTGGCCATTACAACAGTCTGCCCAATGATGATTAAGAGCAATAAATATTAAAGTCCTATGGCAATGTTTTGAAGGATTTGGTCTAGGAACTAACATGCATCTTCTTTAGTCGTGTCATCTTCTCTCACCCATCTCATATAGGCATTGCATCCATATCATCATCCATATCTTTTTCATTAACATTTCTTTGTCTCTTCTTATTTTACTCTTCTCATTAATTTCGAGAGCACACCCATGTTCTTAACGTGTCTGTCCTCTCGAGGGGGCATACCGCTACCCTCCTTGTCATTCTTCCTCATCTTATTTTGCACTGGGGCATGACTTTGACTTATTTTCTTTGTCACAACGCGACAAACAACATTATGACAAAGAGGGGAAAATGTAGACACCTAAAAATGACCTAGGCCTGCAAGCTTCATTTTTACCACTTTCATCCTAGCACAATTAAGACATTTAATTATGTCCTTGGTCCACATTCGACTATTAATTAAATAATTTATAATTGTTTAATTAATTCATGTCTTTGTATTCTTCATGATTATTAAATAAATAAATTATATTTATTTATTAAATACGTCATTAATTGTCTAAGTCTTCCCTTAATTAAATAAATTTCTTAATTTATTTAATTACCTTTCTTCATTAATTCTTCTTGATTATTAAATAAATGAATTTCATTTATTTATTTGATATGTCACCAATTGTCACAATTAAATAAATTTATTAATTTATTTAATTATTCAGTCTTATCTTCCAAATTAAATAATTATTTTTAATTATTTAATTACTAATTTCACTATTCTCTCATTTTAAATAAATGAAAATATTTAAAATGATTTCATTTTATTAACTTTCACTCTTTTTAGTAAATAATCTGAAAAAGATTATTTACTTGTCACACAAAATCATCATTTTGAATTAATTAAATTCAAAAAGATATTATTCTTCCAAAAATCAAGTAATCGGCAGATTATTAATTTTTCAAATCTGATCTTCAGTTCAAATCTTATCTTCTTGATTTTTCGAATCTCACAAAATCAGGTAATCTTATCTTCTTGATTTTTTGAAAATCTTCATTTTCTAATTAATTTCCTCATTTATTCTCCACCATCGATCCGATTATCTGAGACATTATTCTGACCGTTCGATTAAGGATTTTTCCCTAACCCTAATTAGGGATTCTCAATTTAATCTGGACTTCTCGTTCTAGGTCTTTCTTGGAATTCAATCTCATCCGTCCACTCAAAATTGTGTTTTCTATAAAAGACAATTTTGCTCATAATTTCGGATTTGACAACTTCATTTTTAATATAGGCATTATAGTCATTTTAGCATTGGTGATTATTATTTTCATTTTATCATCTTGTCATAGACATAGGTATCATTTTATCAAATCCTTCAACATTTGCATAGGGCTTTGGCATTATTATAGGTTTCTCAACTAAAATCTGAGGGCCTCATTCGTTTGCTACAAACTAGAAGGTGTAACAAAGGTGAACCATGGAAGATGAAGATTTCTGGTAGTATTATTCCTTTTATTTTCATGTTTATTTCCTTTGTGCTTTGTTATTTCTTTGGATTTTGATGGTTATTATCTAACAAGCTAATCATCTAATTTTGCATAGATACAAATACTATAGATGAGATATCTTCTTATGAAGAAAATGAGAGGGCGAAGTATGTGATTTGCAGTGGTCTATCTAAAAATGAGCGAATCAAGGTTAATTCTTTAGATACTACATATGAAGTATGGAAGAAATTAGAAGACATGTATGAAGGGAATGAAAAAGTGAAATTGACAAAAAGACTAGTGGCAAAGCGTAAATTTGTGAACCTAAAAATGGAAGATGATGAAGAATTTACAGGTTTCTTTAAGAAAGTTGAACATACTACAAATGAGGTTAGAAATCAAGGAGGAAAGCTAGCAGATGAAGACATAATAGAGAAGATCCTGATCACCCTATTGAATTGCTACAATGATAAGATCTTGATGAATGAAGAAATGTATGACACTAAGAAGTACACCTTGGAACACTTGTTGGGCACCCTACAAGCATTTGAATTGAGAAAGTTTCTGAAAGATGACAAGATAGAAGAAAAGACATAAATGACATTTAAGGTAATGAACATTGAGGATGAACCAGATAGCGATGATCTTGATGAGTTGGAAGCTAACTTCACAAGGAAGTTGAAGAAAGGTACCAGAAAGTATAAAGGTATGTTTTCCTTTAAATGCTTTAGTTGTGTTAATTTTGGTCATTAGGCTTCAAGATGTTCGAATAGGGCTGCACATAAAAAGAACAAGGATTATAAGGATAAGGATAGGAAGGATAAGAAGTATAAGAAGCTATACTATGTTAAGGAAGAGGCGGGTATTTCTAATGATGAATCTGAAAATGAGGTTGATGATAGTGAATGCTTATTCTTAGCTTTGGAAAATAAAACTATATCCACTAACTTTGGAAAATGTGTAAGTAAGAAACCTCTGGAAGTTAAGAAGAATAATATGGAAGGTAATCTAGATACCAAATTTCATGCAAGACAGGATGAGGACTACTGGGTAATTGATAGTGGATGTTCAAATCATATGACCAAAGATAAGAGTAAGTTTACTAAACTGGAAAAATATGATGGTGATTTAGTCATGTTCGGTGATGATTCAGGAGCTAAGATCTATGGTAAAGGTTTAATTAGTTTTGATGGGTGAATAGTAATGATAATGTATATGTGAAGGGTTTGAGGCATAATATTTTGAGTGTTGGTAAAATGTGTAGCAATGGCTTTAAGCTTGTGTTTCAGAACAATACCTATGAAATTAGAAAAGAATCCAAAAATGGAGATATGATTGCTACTGGAAGAAGAACTCATGGAAACATCTATTAGTTGAAAGCAGTTGATGGTCATTGTCTTGTATCTTAGATCAGTGAAAGTTGGTTATGGCCCCGAAGAGTGGGACATGTGAATTTTGATAACCTAGTCAAGATCAGTAAGAAGGAGATAGTTCAAGGACTTCCTAGAATCACAAGACCTACTAATACTATAATTTGCATAAGTTATTAACTGGGGAAGCAGACAAGATGTAGCTTTAAAGGAAAAAGAATATTATACTACTTGTATGCTGGAGTTGGTACATATTGATTTTTGTGGTCCGACTAAGAATAGAAGCCTGAATGGTGATAGATATTTTATGTTTCTTATTGATGATTACACTTGAATGACATGGTTTTCTTTTCTCAAAGAAAATAATCAGGCTCTGGATAGGTTTAAGGTATTCAAAGCAAGAGTGGAGAATGAAGTAAATCTAAAAATCAAATGTTTAAGATCAGAAAGAGGTGGTGAGTTCACTTTTGGTGAATTTAATGCATTCTATGAGAAGCATGGCATAAAAAGACAATATTCTGCTCTGAGAACCCCTCTGTAGAATGGAGTAGTTGAAAGGAAAAACATAACAATACATGAAGCTACTAGATCTATGATGAAAGAATCTAATGTACCGGATGTATATTGGAGATAAGTGATACATATTGTTGATTATGTGCTTAATAGATTTTATATCAGACACAACGACACAGAGACACTTTTTGAGTTATGTAATGGTAAGACTCCTACTATGAAATATTTTAAGGTATTTGGAAGTAGATGCTATATTAAAAGAGATGATGAAAATATTGGAAAGTTTGATGCTAGATGTGATGAAGGAATATTTCTTGGATACTCTACCACTAGCAAGGCATACATACACTTTAACAAAAGATTAAGGAAGATTATCGAAAGTGCTAATGTGAAATTTGATGAAGATACATACACAGACCTCTTGAGATAAGTGAATTTGAACCTAATGATCCTATCTACAAACATATACCTAAAGGAAATAAGAAGGAAGAAGAAGAAGAAGAAAAAGAAGAAGAAGTTGTAGAAGAAGAAGAGAATGAATTGGACCCTGTTTCTAGGACTCCTAAATATGTATAGAAGAATCATTTGGAAGATTAGATAATTTGAGACAAGAGTGAAGGTGTGAAGACAAGTAGCAAAATTTTAGTTGAGGTAAATTTTTGTTTACTCTCTAAAATAGAATTGAAATATGTGAAGGAAGCATGTAAAGATGAAAGTTGGATGAGAGATATGAAAGAGGAATTGCAACAGATAGAGAAGAATTAGACATGGGAAATAGTCCTTAGGCCTATGAACAAGAATGTGATTGGTTCACAATGGGTGTTCTGAAATAAGCTAAATGAAAATGGAGTAGTGAGGAAAAAAGAAAGATTGGTATGCAAAGGATATTCACAAGTTGAAGGAATATATGTTGGGGAAACATTTGATCCTATGGCCATAATGGAAGCTATTAGAATATTTTTGGAATTTTCTACACACAAGGACTTCAAGGTATATCAAATGGATGTTGAGTTAGCTTTTCTGAATGGTGAGTTCGAGGAAGAAGTGTACATGGAGGAACCTGAAGGATTTCAGTTATTTGACAAACTTGACATGGTTTGTAAGTTGAAGAAGGCGTTGTATGGATTGAAGTAAGCTCCTAGAGCTTGGTATGCAAGACTAGACATATATCTGACAAATCAAGGATTCAGCAAAGGTTCTACTAATAGAAACCTCTACTTCAAAGTGCAAGGTAATAAAATGTTGATTGTAGTAGTTTATGTTGATGATATCATTTTTGGAGGAAATGAAGGCATGTGTAAAAATTTTGCTAAAGAAATGCAAAAAGAATTTGAGATGTCTATGATTGGTGAATTGAATTTATTTCTTGGTCTACAAGTGAATAAAACTAACAAAGGGATATTCATTTCACAATCTAAGTATGTAAAAGAGTTGTTGAAAAAGTTTGGAATGGAGGATTCTAAACTAGTTTGTACTCCTATGGTAACCAGATGTAAATTGAGCAAGGATGATGAATTGACTAAGATTGATCAGAGAAAAAAATAGATCCATCATTGGTGGACTACTGTACCTTACTGCTACCAGACTAGATATTATGGATGCAGTGTGTTTAGTTGCTAGAATTCAAGCATATTCTAGAGAAGCACATCTTATGGTTGTAAAAGGAATATTTAGATACCTTAAAGGCACATTGGATTATGGATTGTGGTATCCTAAGAGTAATTATTTCATCCTGAGTGCTTATATAGATGTTGATTAGGCTGGATGTGTAGATGACCGAAAGAATACCAGTGGTGGTGCTTTCTTTCTTGGTGAAAGACTAGTTTCATGGTTGAGTAAAAAGAAAGATTCAGTTTCTTTATCCAAAACAGAGGCTGAATATATTGTTGCAACATCCTACTAGACACAAGTTCTGTGGATGAAGCAAACTCTAAAAGACATTGGTGTAGTATGTGATGATCCTATTTCTATTTTCTGTGATAATACAAGTGCAATAAATATTTCGAAGAAGGGTATGTGCAGGATCATGATGGGAAAAAAAGTGGCAATATGATGGGTTTTTGTAGGGTATGTGACTGACAACTTTTTTACCCAAAATTGATGAAATGAAAAGGGTTTTTAAAGGAGATTCTCATATATTATGTTTTACTTTGAATTTAATAAATAATTATTATTTATTTTCTATTTGAATTACAACTAAAGTCCTAATTGATAGGCTGATTGAAAAACATCTATAGCTTTCCAATGGTATCACATTTTTGAATCAAACATGTGTCACATTCTATGCTTTGCATACTATAGGATTTAAAAAAAAAGAATTTTATGAAGTTTTGAGCAAGTTAAGGTGGTTAGACATACAGTTTTTTATTTTTTAAAAGTTGTAGTAAAAAATCATAATTAATTATTTAGTTGGAAAAAATTACAAAAAAATATGCATCACATCGAGACATGAGTCCTCTACTTATATCTAAAATATTATAAAAAAATATTATCATTTTATTGTGGTTAGGGTGGTCAGACATACACCTACTTCTTATTTTTTCCCTAAAATTTAAGTACTACTAATTGAAATTTAAAATTTTGGCCAAATAGATTTATTTATTTTTTAGATAAACCTTGTAGTTTAGAAACTACATTCAATTTTCTACACTTTCTATTCTTACATATTTTTGAAATAGTATAGATAACTTATTCAAATTTTTACGTCAAGTTGCCTAACTTTGATTTTTCTAAATTTTTTTGCCACTTAAGGGCTTGTTTTTTCCATGATGATCCTGCACATACCCAAAATCTAGTTATGCATTCAAGAATGAAGCATATATCTATCAAGTATCATTTTCTAAGAGAGAAAATGCTAGAGAATAAGGTTAGATTGGAGTATGTGACTACAAAGGAACAAATTGCAAACATATTTACTAAGGCTCATCTGAAGGATCCTTTTGAGCATTTAGAGAAAGGTTGGGGATCATTGGCCCTCCTAACTAGGTTCACATGAAGGTTCATCAGTCTAGTGAGTTTAAAAATTCTTCATTTACTTGGAATGATTGATGGGTCTACTCTGCAAGGGGAGTAGAAAAGATTTTCATTGTTGTAGTATGAGTGTACTCATAAGGGGGAGTAATCAAAGTAGTTTTTCTTTGCCATTGATGTTAAAGGGGGAGATAAGGTTATGTGTTTCCATCAATGAAAAATGGGGAAATTGTTGTAGATATGAGCTATTTTGGTGGTGTTGTCATTAATGTTAAATTCATTGATGTCAATATTGTTCAATATCTTACAAATTGTACATGTATGGTTGAGATGCTATTGAGATGCTATGAGTACATGAAGATATCTTTATGGCATTGTAGATATGCTAGTTTGATGAGTTTCCAAGTGCTTTTGAGAAAATTAATGAAGAAAAGAAGTCAGAGTGTTGGAATTGTTCAGTGTGTGCTATGGTAGGTGCTCCACATTTCTCCTATGTTGATCAGGTATGCCTATGCCGATTTGAAGACATGTTGATAATGATATGATGATGATATAGTCTTAGTTTTAGTCTCTGGTGAGATGGTACGTAGAATTTGTGTCCACCGGTATATGTGTTCTATCGGCAGTGTTAGTGTTCTATGGACTAGGAGAAATATGTTTTCTTTGCATTTCTCCACTATTTTGTTTTAGGTTATGCAGATTTGGGAGATGTCTTGTTAAGGAATTTCTTATGCTCTGGTGAAGAGGTTTGGAACTTGGTTATCCAAAAATCATGTTTTAGTGTTTCTGTGTGTGTCTGTATAGTCTGGATTGTTTAGTGTAAAAAGTTTAGTGTTTGAAGCTTTTTGTTTTTTGATGCAGATGTAATTGGAAGATTCAAAGATGTATTCTCATGTATAATGAAGCTTGTTGCATCATTCGCATGTCATCTTCTTGTTGAGAAGCGTGTACATCATTGATAATTTTTGTTTTCATTAGGTTTGGCCGACCTAGTGTTTACACTTCATTTGAAGAATAAAACTTAAATGAGGAAACATATATAAGATTCAAAAATATTATTCTTATATTTTTATTGGTCCTCTTTTTCCTTTCCACCATGGGAATTTAGAGTTACTGACCTATTTTGAATTAATGAAACGAGGTATTGTGGCCAACCTTGGTAAATGTTTCTAAGGTTGAGAATGGTATAAAAGCAAGGCGATTTGTGAATAATTTGAAGATAGTGTGCTGCAAAGTGACGAAAGTGTGCCAAAAATCATAAGAGCAGAAGTGTGTGTGAGTGATTTGTGAGAGAAATTTTTTAGTGTGCTGAAGGAAACGAGGTAAAGGTTTCTAAAATCTTGCGAATGTGCTTTAATTGCTATGGTGGATCATTTTTTCTCTTTTTTATCTGTAGGCAGTGAGCCTTCGTACTTGGACAGTGAGTCCTCTTTTAGATAGTGAGCCTTTGTATTCAATTTATAATTTTTATATTGTGAGTTAACCCTCACCATGGTTTTTCCCTTATTAGGTTTTCCACGTAAAAATCTGATGTTCATTGTGTTGATATACTTTTTGTTATCTAAGTTTCATGCTCATATTTAATAACAGAATAGTGTGGTTGAAGATTTGATAAGTGATAAAGTTTTAAGTTTGAATTTGTGTCACAACTGATTCACCCCCCCTCTCAGTCATCATGCGCCTATTTAACAGAGGGTTCATGATACAAACATATGATCAAGATATGATGTGGACACAGATGGGTGATGGAATGATCAATTGAAAGCAATTAATGAATGATGTGGGACAAGCCATAGAGATCATGGTGGATGGAAAGTGCTTATTTAAACAAGATTCCTGTTTGCTAGGTTTTCACCAAGGTACTTTCCCAAAGTGCCATCGAAGTGGTTTTCACTAGAGGACAATTTTTTTCTTTACAATTTTCAATCCTTTTTTTGACTTTTTTATATTTTTTTTATATTTTGGATTTTTTAGATTTATACCTTGCAAGTTTAGGCATAATTTTTTTTGAGATGGGAGCTATTGATAGGATCCTATAGAGGCTCACCTTCGGGTGTTGATAGCTGATATGCTCTTGATTTGTAGCTTGCCATGATGATGAAGGGTCCCAACCAATTAGGTTCAAACTTTCCTTTGCTATTTGGATTTGGTACATTTTTCTAATTCTCCTTCAATACAAGCTCTCCAACTTGAAAGGTCCAACTACTGATCTTTTTGTTGTAGCTTCTTTTGAGGAAGTTTTGATACACCTGTAGATGGTTCAAAGTGTCCATGTGCCACTCATCTAGTAGTTCTAACTCATTCAACCATGACACTCAATATTCTTCATTAGTAATGAGATTTTGCAAATGATATTCTTAAGGATGGGAGCTCAATTTCAATAGGAAGGATGGCTTCTGATTAGTAGACCAGGGAGAATGGGGTTTCACTAGTAGACATACAAATACTCATTTGGTAGATCCATAAGGCAGGATTTAGCTGTAGGTGCTAGTCACTGTCTTCTTTAGGATTTTCAATATGGTTTTATTAGAAGCCTCAACTTGGCCATTACCCTAGGGGTAGTGTGGGGTAGAAAAGCGATGTTGGATATTGAATTTTTGGCATAGTTCTTGAACATCCTTTTTTTTGAAAGTTGTCTCATTATTAGAGATAAGGGCTTGTGGAACATTGTAATGGAAAATGAGGTAGTTTAGGATGAACTTGGAAATCTGCTTTCATGTGATGAAGGTCATTGGGATGGCCTCTACCCACTTTGTGAAGTACTCAGTGGCGGTGATAATGAACTTGTTTCCATTGGATGAAGTGGGTGTGATTTTATTGATGAGATCGAGCCCCCATTGTGAAAAGGTCCAAGGTGTTATGATCTGTTAGAGCTCTTGAGCTAGTGCATGGATGAGATCTCCATGCTATTGACATTACAAGCACTTTTGAACATAGTCATGAACTTCTCTTTCCATCGTATGCCAATAGTACCCAGTCCTCAGCAGTTTCTAAGCCAAGGTCATACCACTCAAATGTGACCCACAAATGCCATTATGTACCTTGGTTAAAGTAGTCAAAGTTTCCTCAAGATTAAGGCATCATAACAAGGTACCCTCGATACTCCTATGGTATAGGGTGTCTCCTAAGATAACAAAGCGAGATGACTTTTTGAGAAATGTTCTTTTAAGGTTTGGGGTGATATTAGCAAGGAGGACTCCTATTTTCAAGTAGGTGTAAATGTCATGATACCAAGGGTTACTAGGACCAACGATTTCACACATGAATTTAGACTCTAGTACCTCAAATGCTAGTATGAGAAGCTACTCTACCAAGAATTTAGGTTTATGGATATTTCGTGGGATATCCAGTAGCAATTCGATTGTTGCCATAACATCCACTGCTCTATTTTTTTCTCTTGGTATTTGCTCAAACATGATGTCAATTAGAATTATTTGATACTTTCCACCAATTTCTTGTATGGGGTCAATTTGTCATCTTGTGTTTCGTATTCATCATTTACCTTGTTGATGATAAGTTGTGAGTCCCCATAGACCTTGAGTGTTTTGAGTCCTATGACAAGAGCCTCATACTCTGAAATCTTGTTTGTACAAGGAAAAGACAACTTATATGACTTGTGTATGCAATCTCCTTGTGGTGTAATGAAGAAGACTCTCACTCCTAACCCATGTTGTGCATAGGATCCATCAAAATATACTTTCCAGTGATCTGCTACGCTTAGGTTAAAGATGGACTCATTAGGGAACTCTAATACAAGTGGGTTAACTGAATATATTAGTGCCTCTGCTAGTTGGTCTAAAATTACTTTCCCTTTAATAGCCTTCTGCTCTACATACTCGATGCTATACTCTATTAGGACTATGACCCATTTAGTTGTTCACCTATGAGCGTTGCTTTGGAAAGAGGGTCTATCTTGGCAATTACTTTTATCTGGTGAGCCAACAAATAGTGTCTAAACTTCTATGCTACAAACGCTACTAGGAAATCCTTCTCGATGAATGTGTAATTCAGCTCATGTCCCACCATGGTTCTACTAATATAATAAATAGCTCTCTCCTTCCCATTTTCATCATGTTGAGATAAGAGAGCACAAAGGGTTGTTTTTGTTGCCGATATATATAGGATCAATGGCTTGTTTGGAATTAGTGGAATAAGGACTAATGGTGTCAACAAGTACTCCTTGATTTTATTAAAATCCCTATCACAGTTCTCATCCCATTTGTATGCTTACCCCTTGTGGAGTAGATGAGAATATTGGATAGCCTTATCTGCTAACTGTGCTATAAACTGGTATATAGATTGAAGCCTTCCTTGTAAACCCCTTAACTGCTTCAAAGTTCTTGGTGCCTCCATCTCAATAATTTCTTTGACTGTGGTGGGGTCTATCTTGATTCCCCTCATGGATACAATGTACCCTAGGCGCTTGCTTGATTGTACACCAAAGACACTTTTTTGGATTAAGCCTAACCTTGTATTCTTCTAGCTTGCCGAAGATGGAGCTTAGTGCCGCTATGTGATCCTGATGCTTCTTTGATTTGTTCAATATGTCATCCACATAGTCTTCCATAGTTTTTTGAATCATATCATGGAAGATTAGTGCCATAGCTCTTTGGAAGGTAGCCCCTACGTTCTTCAACCCGAATGGCATAATGTTCTAGCAGTATGTCCCCCATGGACAAGTGAAAGTTCTCTTGTGTTGGTCATCCTTAGCTGTCATGATTTGATTGTACCCTAAGAATTCATCCATAAGTGATAGCATTTCATGCCTTGTCCTCATATCCATAATCATTTCTATGTTTGGGAGAGGGAAATCATCCTTGGGGCATGCTTTATTTAGATCCCTAAAGTCAGTGCAGATGTGGATGCCCCCAATGGCCTTAGAGATTGGTACAAAGTTTGAAACCCACTCTAGATAATCAATTGGTTGTACGAAGCCAACATCAAGGAGATTTCATAATTCAAGCTTTACCAATAATTTTAATTTTGGATGCATCTTTCTTATCTTTTGTCTTACTGGTTTTGCCTTTGGATAGATGGCTAGATGGTGAACCACAACTTCTAGATCAAGACTAGGCATGTCAACATAGGTCCATGCAAATTTTACCTTTCTTTCTCTCAAAAAAGTAGCTAGGAGTTATTGTTCTTTTCTCAAAAGTGATTCTACATAAAAGTTGATATGTGGTGCTTCCTCAATTCCTAGATTGACTAGATTACATTTCTCTACAAAGACTGCTGACTTTTCTTGATGAATAACATTAAGGGGAAGATTGAATCCCTCATCCTTTGGCACCTCAAAGAGGTTTTCACCATTGGGTGTGTCCTTTTTTTTTTTACTATTTTTGGGTCAAAGAGTGCTAGAATGTGGTTTTCACTCAAAGACCTAGATATTATTCTAAAATTTTTACTTTTGCAACTGAGGGATTCAATTATTTCTCCATTAGATGCATGTGTGTTCAGTTCAATGTTGAACCCTACTTTGTGATCAATCCATGTGGCAGAGTATCCCACAATCCCATGAATTCTAAGAGAGCGTCAACATTTTTGAACATGTCTAAAATTGGTGGTCCTCATTGGTCATAATCGATGAGTTGGAGGTAGACAAGTTTTAGCTCATTGGTTTGGTTACTTGGTTTCAAAGATAGGGCACTGATCATGAAAAGAGAGGAATCCTTGAATAGCATGGTAAGGTCAGTGATGGGGTCCTCATCACACACATTGGTTATATCAAAAGTCTAGTTATCTAAGGGAAAGCCTATGGACATTGGTAATTGAGGAGGATCCTTGATTTTTCTAACTGGGGAACCCTTACCAAATATGGTTATTTTCGGAGGGGTACATCCATGCCAATATTCTTTATACACTTCTAAGGAATGATAGGTTCTAGAAGACTATTTTCATTTTTTCTGAGTTTCTTTTTTCTGTTATAGCCCATGCCAAGCATCATCTAGATTTCTTTGTTGTCTCATCCATGTGAAGATCAGGCACAAGCCTTTTATCTTGGTATAGCAGACTTGATATGTCTTTTTCATCTATCGTTTCTTGTCTTAGGTCTCCCCAACATCTAAATCTAGAGGGGTTTGCTAAATAAAGGTTTTAGATGGGGTGTCAATCAGTTGGGGCTACCCATGAGACTGAGGAGATTGAGGTAACTCTCCTATTACAAAGGAACTCTTTTTCATTTGTAGTCTCCACACCCATTGTCTTGGATATTAATGAATTTGATATAAAAAATATTTGGAATGGAGGGTGTCTTTGTCTCAAAAGTGGAGGCTAAGGTAGATGGGTGAATATATGGAGATGTGGGTCCCTCATCATTCTTTGGGACTTGAGGGATCTTCTAGTACTTGGCTTCCAGATTCTTGCAATAATAAAATGGTTTAGGATCTTTGTAGATAGTGACCTCTTGATTTTGATAGGAAAACTTGACACATTGATGGAATGTGGATGCAACAATTTGCATCCCATGGATCCATGGGTGCCCTGGGAGGATATTTTAAGGTAATTCAAGATCAAGGACTTGGCATGTAGTTTCCATAATAGCTAGTCCTACTTGAACAGGGAGTTGAATGGTGCCTTGAGACACTCGTTCCTGATCATCATATGACCTGATAGTAATACCCTTATCATTTTTTAGTGACATCCTTAGAGAATCCCAGATTCTTTATTAGCTTGAGAGTACACATATTTAGACCCACACCTCCATCCACCAAGACTCTTTTTACTTTATTCTTATGCACTAAGACTTCGAGATGGAGTGCAACGTTTTAGAAGGTTATTGTTGGTCTCCTACAATGATTCAACAACTAGGCCTTTACAACCATGATTCAGAGATTGGACATCTAACTTGAATAGCTATTTCAATCATCATGAAGGTGCATTTAACTTGTCAACCCAAGGATGTGAACTTGAAATGGGTCAGCACAATATGTGCACTAGGAACTCAAAATAGCCATTTTCATTCTACAACTAAGAAATATGTATTATTGAAAGTAAATTGCTTGGAAAGGAATAATAGAAATGTTGAACATCAACCAACAACCATACTAAACTTGAAATGCATGAAAAAAATGAAAATATGAACAAACATAAAACTACTCTATCTGCTTTGGCTGCAGGAACAATCACAAAATGGAATTCTAGTGGCTATAGGAATAGTCAGAGCTAGACTCTTAACTAATTACCGAACAAAAAATAATAACTAGGATAAACTAAGCTAAGGATAGATTGCTCATCAAGTGGGCCCCCTTGGATGAGTATCCTCTACTACTAACAAAAACTCAAATGCTTGAACTTAGAACTTCACTTTATTCATCAGAAAACATGAGTACAATAGAGCAGTGTATCACTAAAAGCTAAGAATGCAAGTATAATATCATATCGGGCAACACTCCAAAAAGGAGCATTTGATCCTTATTTATACTACCAACTAAGCAAGGCGGTCAACTGCAAAAATTGGGAGGATGCCAATTTAGGGAAAGTAGAGAAAATGGAGAGGTGGTTATGTGCACATGGAATTTGGTTAGACATGTTGACAAATTTAGAACAACGATAATGCCAATACTTGCTCAATAGCATTAAAGTCCACTACAAGGGGGTTACATTCGATTTGCATGGGGAATCTCCTACCATTGGCCTCCTTTAACCTTTGAACGATTCCCTTGTTGGATGTTATGGTGCATGCGCAACTAGCGGTGTCTTTCTCAATTTAGTATCTTTAAATTATATATGCATGGAAATGTTAGCATGCACAATCATTGCATATCTATAACTACCTTAAAGAACATTCATCAACCACATGCAAAATTAATATAGATAGTCCATATAACATTCCAATGTCATTAAAGATTTGTAGAAATAGGATTAAGTCCAATGTTTATAGTTCTGAGGAAATATCATAAAAATATCAACACTTAACGTCAAGGTCCATGATAACTTTAACAAAAAAAACATAAATTCTACCCAAAAATTAGACCATAAACTAGGCTCATCACTTCCCCCAACCTAAGGTCTTACTGGTCCTCCAACAGGAGAAGGATTGTTCTTTTGGTTGGTCAATGCTCTAAAATTTGCAACTGACAACTACCCTACATCAGTGTTTGTTGTTTGTGAATGAGGGTCCCAGTAGAATCCTCCCAATCTGTTCAATTTGCTCCATCTCTGTCTCTCTACAGTAATATAATAGTCATAAAACCTGAAGTTTGTTATAGGCCACATCAGGAGGGGTGGCTAAAAATTTAGGGGAAGCCAAAATCATCCCTTTGTTCTTCCAAGCTGTATATATTTGTCAATTCTCTTAAGTGTTGCAACATAGTTCTAGATGGAATGAGGCTCAACTTGTTTTAGCTCATCAGTTAGGTTGTTCCATCTTTGTGAGAGGTATCTCTTCATGGTTTCCTCTTTTGTTTTTTCCTTTACCTCATGCTTACTGTAGACTGCTTCTATCCAAGGCATAATCCTATTACCATAGCTAGGTCTGAAAAGCATTTTGTGCCATTGCCTATAAATGTCCCTTAGATTCTTTAATTCAACCCCGATGGGAAAAGGGATGTTGGATTCCAATTGCTTATAAGCCCCATGTTGTTGTTCCCAACTAATCTCATTTTGTACCCAAGACATAAATTACCTTAATTGGACATCTCCAACATACAACAGTGGATTCCAATCATGGTCTTGAGTCATAGCATAATTATGCAAATAAAACTCACACAACAAATTCTTGATTTTAGGGGAAGCAATTCGATAAGCATTGAAAAATTCAACTATGGGGTCTCAATAGAAGGGTTCAAACCTAAGACAATTCTTCCCAACTTAAAAGAAAGATACTTATCCTTCAAATGAAAAGAATAGACCCTTGGAGGGGCCTTGCACTCTAAAATATGTGGTACTAAGGCTGCCATATCATCCACATTTTTCTTCAAGGTGGAAATTTTTGTATCCTTGTTTTCAATCTCCTCATCTTTCTTTTTAATTTCCTTCTTCAATTTTTGTTTCTCCTCCCTCCATTCTTCTTCTCTTCTTTGAATTTCCTTCCATAAATGCATAGCTACCATGTGCATTGAGAAATAAGGGGGTTTATGCATTCCTACCAACATTTTCCCTGGCATTGATGCTTACTCTCCATATAGTACTAACTACAAGGATTCAGGCTGTCCCGTCGATTCACTATGCAGTGGTACTGATTGTTCTTGTTTTTTCTATTGCTACAAGGACTCTTGCTGCAAGAAATCCTGATTTTCCTCATAACCTTTATTCTCCACTTGTTCAACAATGTTAGCAAGATCTGCCAATGTTATGTTTGCTGCCATCTTAAATACATCCTCTTCCTTGATATTGGCCTACCCTATTGGAGCTTCTATGTCTCCATGTGATATTTCTCTAGAATTAGGGATTTCTTGTGGAGGTGTACCAAAGGTTGGCTCAATAGGTCTTGATTTTTTGGGAGGGCTCTCATGTTTTTCTTTGGCTGCAAGATGAACAATGTCAACCTTCCGCTTCCTAGAGCTTGGTACTTCTTTTTCTACCAGTTGTTTTTTGGATTTTCCTTTTCTCATTGCTACCTCCCTTTTCTATGCCCTTGTTTTCATTAGGATTTCAAGTGGAACATCATCATTAGAATTTGGGGGAGAACTTTCTTTTTCTGAGTTCTCTGTCCCACAAGAGCTAATTTCTATGGTTTCTTCTACTACAGGAGGGTTTGCACTAGGGCCTGCAGCAGAGGTTGAAGCACCAAGATTGGCTTCAACCATGCTTAATCTCCTGCTAGACCTATGGGATTGAGGTAAAACCCTAGATTGCAAGTGCGTAGGCCTAATTTGATTATTTTTTATGAATTCTTCCTAGGTCATTCCAGATACATCATGTAGAGACTTCTCAACTAGCAATTTAATCAAACAATGGTGGGAAACATAATTTTCCCTACCTTTGTGAGTCTCAACCACCATAATTGAAAGAAGGCTACATAGCACGTTCAACACATTCATCCTCCTCTCATGCCTCATGTGATTCAAAAGTTTAAAGTGCATAGAATGCAGATTTGACTAGCATCCTTCACAGGTGATATATTTTATAACATAAATAGCTATCTGCTTCCATGGCTTGGGCAGAGACATTCTCTTCACCCCTTATTTATCTATGCTCAATGGAGGGTTACTTGGTTCTATAAATTCGGCCCTAACTAATCTAGCATCTCTGGAAACAATGTAATCTTCACTGTCGGTAGGTAACCTTGTAGCTTCTACAATTCTATCTTTGGTAGCCAATAATTCCAACCCTTTGACCATGGATTTACCTTTAAACAATGTTTGGGAAAATTCTAGTGCAATTCCTTCATCAAAACCATCCAACTTCATGAAATAATCTAACTAGCCATAGTTTTTGAATTTATCTAGGTAGGGTGCATCATGTAGTAATACATTGTGGACCGTGGGTTCATTTTGAATTAACCAACCTCGCATTGTCCACAAGAAAATAATCACACTATGGTTTCCTCCCTGCAATTCTTGTCCAAAAACCAAATTCACCTTCCTGCAACACTTGCTAAATTTCCAATGCCAATGTCGACTGAATTTTCCTTTTTTACCTTTTGTTTGCAACTTGATATTATTCAACAGGGTCAATAATGGCAAGGAAGGAATAATAAAGGAAATCTATGATGGAGGGAAATGGCGGCGACAATTGGTGTCACTTCACACATGTGAGCCATCCTCTCACTCAGATTGCAAATCAGCTCAATTTAAATTTTGTTGACGTAGACCAGCATGGACTGACATGTGGGAAAAATATTCACATCTTTTTCCTCTCCCCCAACCTAAATTTGGGCATGTGTCCTCACATGCGAAATGATGATTTGACAGGGGTAGGGAATAATGGAATGCTATGGTGAATGTCCATATTAACGTACAACAGTTAAATGAGTGCACTAAAAGACAATTAAGATATAACAATTAATGCATTCATACCTGAATGTGTGGAAGATTCATTGCAAAGATTGTGGAGAAAGTATCATTTACTTTTTAGGAAATAAGTTGAGCAATTAATGAAAATGTGGTGGAATGAGGTGGAGTGGAATGAAGTGATTTGATGGAAGAGAAAGAAAGGTGGAAATGGATGGGTGGATGAGCCGATGGGCGAAGAAATGGACTCCCAAGGAAGTGGAAGTATTTATTATGACAAGTACATACCTTAATTATCTAGGAGGGATACTAGGTCCACTTCCTTCAGCTACAGGAAGCTCAGGTGCATCATGCTTTGTGAATTGCTGCAAGAACTCCTCCTTGGAAGCTAGCTTGTGATATAATTTGAGGCGATGACCATTGACAAACAACTTAAATTAGACAGGGTCAATAGTAGTGAGCTAAACAACACCATTAAGGAATAATTTAGCAAATTCATATGGTCTTAGCACCTTGTCTGCAATTTTCTAGCATTGTCCTGATATCTGGAATCATAAAGAAATGCCCAATCTCCTAGTTGGAATTTCTTATCCTTGATAAATTTATCATGCTACCTG
The DNA here is from genome assembly GCA_007258455.2 of Sequoia sempervirens. NCBI lineage: Eukaryota > Viridiplantae > Streptophyta > Pinopsida > Cupressales > Cupressaceae > Sequoia > Sequoia sempervirens. The sequence goes on from VDFB02339905.1 coordinate 61,789, forward strand.
ATTCTCTAATTTTGCACTAACTCAGTGTGATGCAAGGTTGCTCTCCTCATCTCGTCCAAAGCATTCAACTACATGATTCTTTCTCTTTGTGCCTCAGAGATATCCATCCCCATATCTACTACAGTCCTAAGAGTCTTATGTTCAAATTCAATGGGCATCATAGCTGTCTTTCCATACAACAACTCAAATGGAGTGAAGCTTGTAGTTGTTTTCCAAGTAGTTCTGTAGGCCCAAACAAATTCTATTAATCTATTTGCCCAATCCTTTCAATAGATAGCAACAACTTTGGTCAAAATAGCTTCAATTTCTCTGTTGGTCACCTCAACTTGACCATTGGCTAGGGGTTGATAAGGAGTAGACTTCCTGTCTTATGCTGTACTCATTAACTAGTGCTACAACAAGGATTGATGTGAATTGAGTCCCTTGACTAGTCACTATCTCTCTTGGAACTCCATACCTTGTGAAAATATCCTCATAAAGAAATCCTACAACCTTGTTATCTCTTGCAAATTTCATGGCCTTAACTTCTACCCCTTTAGTTACATAATCAGTGCATACCAGGATATAAGACTTACCATTTGATGGAGGTTCAATGGGTCCTATAAAATCCAATCCCCACTTGTCAAAGAGTGTGATTAATACCTGAGGGAAAAGTGGCATCTCATCAAATCAAGTTGGTCTGCCCTTTCTTTGACATCTATCACATTTTTTGGTATACCTTCCTACATCCTTGTGGAGTGTTGGCCAATAATATCCTGTGTTGAAAATCTTCATTGTTGTCCTCTTGGCTACAAAATATCCTCCACATTGTTCATTGTGGCATACATGAAAAATGTCATATGTCTCATATTATCTCACACATCTCCTGAAAACATGGTATGGTGTAGTATAAAACAAACATCCAACAATCCATTAGAAAGGAAAAGATTTTTCAATGAGTTCCCTTCTCTCTTTTGGAGAGAAGTGAGGTGGAACTCTACCTGTGACCATATAGTTGGCTATGTCAGCATATCGGGGTGATTGTACATTGATGGAGAATAGATGCTCATTGAGAAAATAGTCATCTATGGCTTGATTATCTTCCGATGTAATCATCCTTGAGAGAAAATCTGCAACAACATTGGCCTTCCCTGGTTTATCCACAATGATTATGTCAAACTCCTGCATCATCAATAACTATCTTGCTAGTCTACCAATGATCAAATGTTTATTCATGAGATATCTAATGGTTAAATGATCAGTGTGCACAAAAATTTGATAGCCTATTATGTAGTGCCCAAATTTTTTAGGGCATGGGTCACTGCCAACATTTCTTTCTCTGTCACCGTATAGTTGAATTCAACTCTTTGTAAATTTTTGCTAACAAAATAAATGTCATTTTCAATAGCTCCTTTTTGTGCTAAGACTAATTCTATGGCATAATCTGATGCATTTGTATGGATGTGGAAATGAAGCTCCCAATTAGGTCCTTTGAGTATAGGAGCATGAGTCAAGACTACCTTCGAATCAAAAAATGCCTTGTCACAATATTTAGTCCACTAGAATTCAACATATTTAGTGGGGAGGGTATACAATGGTGTTGCTATTTGGCTAAAATCCTTGATGAACCACCTATAATAGCCTTCATGGCCCAAGAAACTCCTAACATCCTTTTGTTTTCTAGGTGTGGGAAGATTTGTGATCACCTTAATCTTTGCAGGATCTACTTGAATTCCTTTGTGAGAGATGTAGTGTCTAAGAACTACACCTTCCTGCATCATCATGAAGCACTTTTCAGTGTTTAAAGAGAGATTGTGATATTCACATCTCTATAGGAATTTCCTAATATTCTCTAATGCTTCATTAAAATCAACACCATAGGTGGCGAAATCATCCATATAAATTTCCATGGAATCATGAAAAATGTCTAAAAATATGCTAATGACTACCCTCTAAAAAGTTGTCGGTGCATTTCATAAGCCAAATGGGAGTACTGAGTAGGCATAGGTCCCCCATGGATAGGAAAATGTGGTATTTTCCTAGTCCTTTGGTGCAGTTTGGATATGGTTGTAGCCACTGAATCCATCTAGAAAAAAAAAAGTATTGTTTTCTTGCAAGTGAGTCCAAAGCTTGATCTATGAAATGTAAGGGAAAATGGTCCCTTTTGGTCATAGCATTAAGTTCCCTATAATCAACACAAAATTTCCATTTATTTCCTTTCTTAGGCACACTCACTAATGGAGACGCCCACTAGGTATTGAAAATGGGGTAGATAAATCCTGCATGTAGCAACTTTTGCAATTCTCCTTTTACAATTTCTCTCAGTGCAGGGTTAATTCTGCTTTGTGGCTTCCTCATTGGGGGGAAATCATCTCTAATATAAATTTTGTGAATGGAAAGCTTAGGATCCAATCCCTTCATATCATAATATTCCTATGAAAATGCATGCTGGTTGGTCCTCAATAAGTTTGCCAATAATAATTGTTGTTCTTCACTTAGTTTGCTATTAACATTCAGATACTTTCCTTCTAACACATGTACTTGTGCAGTTGAATCTATCATAGCTGCTTCATTAACACATGGTCCCTTGAGTTCATATGGAAGAAATGCATGGAACATACCTATTACAGTAGGAAGTATGTCTATAGGAATAATGGTTGCAGGAAGAGTAGCTATAGGAAGAATGTCATTAGGAACAGTAGCTAGAGGAAGAGCAGGCAGAAGTGTCTTGATTAGAGTAGAAGAATGAGAAGATGATGCTTTCTCCACTTCACAATTGTTCTGAATAATTTTAACCAATACTTCATCTTCATCTTGAAGCTACATGAAGGAGATTTCTCCTAACATCATAAGCTACACCACAAAATTAACTTCCTTGGCCTCTTCACCAACATGTGGCCACACGAGATTATCCTCATCATGGGATGGTTGAGTAGGAGGATAAAGAAATTTTTTTTTGGTACTCTTCCCATTAGAAATGGTCATGTCACTTGACCGACATCCAATATGTGCATCAATAGTTGCTAACCATGTCCTTCCAAGAATAATGGGACACCCGCCTAGTGTAGCTTTAGGAGAAAGAATCATGAAGTGTGTTGGGTACTCCTAGGAGTCTAGAATCACCACAAGATCATCCACTATACCATCATGCTTAACAGTAGAACTATCAGCAAGTTGCAGGACAATAGGAGTAGATCTCATGCTTGCAATGTTTAGTTGCTGCAGGATGTCCTTGGTCATTACATTTATTGCTCCCCCTAAATTAATCAAAGTATTCTTTATTTGAATCCCACTTATAACAACTACTACCATAGGACTACTTGGGTTGTTGTACTTAGGGATAGTTACTTTTCCAAGCATGATGTCAGCTAGCTGTCCCATCACATGAATTGTAGTGGGGTCTCTCTTTTTCATGCTTGGCTTCTTGAGGCATGCTTCTTTGATTGCCTTGCAATAGATTGTGACATCCTTTATGGCTTGAAATAGAGGTATCTAGACACATATATTCTTCTACTGATCCAAGATATCAAAGGTTGTGTCCTCCTTTTCTTCTTTTTTCTTGACAACTTCCAATCTCTGAGGAAATGGTGGTTCTTATTCAGTATTCTTGACTTGGATTGGTTCAATATTTTTAGGTGCACTTGGTTGAATGGGATCTTTTAGAGGTTCCTCTTCCTCTTCCATAGGAAGCTCAGTGATAATGGGATTGGAAGGGGCTGGTAAAGTATCTCTTGAATGCAAGTGGATGTCACTTACACTCACAACATATGCAAGGAAATGATTTGAATCAATAGAGTATATAGGCTGCTATGATAGTTTTTTATTTGGATTGCGTGTGGGTTGAGTTGGTAGTTGAGTAGGTTTAGGTGCATTTTAGATTGAATTAGCAGGTAAAGGCATTATAGCAGGCTACTGGGGTTGAGAAGGTGGCTGCATGTAATTGGTTGTCTAGGTAGACCATTGTTGTCCTCCCCTCTATTGATTTGTTTGTTTCCAATTTCCTGGAGGTGACCGCCAATTCCCTTGAAATTGCTGCCAATTTCCCTGAGGTTTTTTCCACTAGGGTGGGGAGTTTTGATGATTGGTCCAAGCATTTGGAGGGTTACCCAAAGGATGTGGTGGATATCCTCCATATCTAGATGGATATGGGGGATACCAATGGTTACTAGATGAATAAGAATTGAAATATGGCCAACATAAGAGAGTGGATCTAGTGGAATACCTTGTCTTGGAGCCCAAGGCCTCCTTTCTGCAACATATTAGACTTGATCTTCTTCAATTTGAATAGGCTTAAAATCGGGTGCAATCTACTTACCTTCAATATTATCTACCATCTTGCATCTAAAATTGTTCTTATTTTGTCTCTAATGGGGGTAATACTCTACCAACATTGCCTCTACCTCCTCTTGCTTCTTCTTGGCCTGAAGTGTATCTAGCTAAGTAGCTAGATTGTTTATAATGTCTTGATTGAAGTATGCCAGCAAATGAGTAATCTTCATTCTTGAAACTCCATCGGTGGATGACTTACCTATGGAAGATGGGTAAGCTCTCCCTTTCTTTGAAGCTACCCTAGAATAGTTCTGACATATTTTATTGATATCCTCCCAAGGGACTTGGAAGATATCTCCTCCTCCCATTAGGTCCAAGGAATCAGTGCAGTTGTCATTGATTCCTCTCAGGAAAAACAAATTTTGTGAGTTTTCATTGAGTGTATGGTGTGGATATTTTTGTAGTAAAATTAGAAACCTTGTAATATAATCCTCTAGGCTCTCATCTTCATTTTGATACATCCTAAAAATGTCACCTCCTCTCATATCACTGCCCCTACAATACTCCTTGTATTTCTCAAGGAATTTTGTCTTCATGTCCTCCCAAGTTTCCATAGTATCTCTACCTAGGTTCATGAACCATCTTAATGTAGCTTCTTTTAGAGTGGTAGGAAATAGCTTAAGCCTATGGGAATCTATGGTATTGTCATAACTCTTGTAGAGTATGTCAAACTCAAACAAGAAGGTATCAGGATCTTCTATGACAAGTCCATAAAACTTGGGGAGGATTGAAGTAGGGATACTTTTGATGTTGTCAACTTCATTCTAATGGGAAATGGAGAAAGGAAAAATTGGTTGGTTAGGTTTGTTCCTATTTGCATCACCCATGCATGCTTGATGTAGTTCCAAAGAAAAGAGGTTCTCAAGCTAATTTTGGTCTTTAGAGGAAACTTCAGAGCTAGTTAGATCAAGAAATGCATCAACAAAGGGGTGTGGATCTTCTTCTTCTTCTTCTTTTGGCAGGTTCTAATATTCAACTAGCTGGAATGAATTGGGATTGTTAGGAAGGAATCTCCCATAAGCATCCCTTCTTCCTCTATGCATACAGTATCAACTCACTATCAGGAAAATCACATAAAGAAGTGGTAAAGAATAAGGGGGGTCATTACTTCCTAAATGAGGGTATACTAAAAACAACTTTCAAAAATTCTTCAGTAAGAAAAACTATCAATGCTTCCAAAGAACTCCCTAGTTTGACACCATCCTCGACAACGACATCAAAATTTTTGGCCTCCTACAATGATTCAACAACTAGGCCTTTATAGTTGTGATTCAAAGATTGGACATCTAACCTAAGCAGGTATTTCAATCATGATGAAGGTGCATTTAACTTGTCAACCTAGGAATGTGAACTTGAAATGGGTCAACACAGTATGTGCACTAGGAACTCAAAGTAGCCATTTTTATTCTACAGCTAAGAAAGATGCAATGCTAAAAGTAAATTGCTTGGAAAGGAATAAAAAAAATGTTGAACATAAACCAACAACCATACTAAGCTTGAAATGCATGACATAAATGAAAATTTGAACAAAAAATAGAAAACTACTCTATCTGCTTTGGCTGTAGGGACAATCATAGAATGGAATTCTAGTGGCTACAGGAACATTCAACGCCATATTCTTAACTAATTACTAAAAAAAAAGTAATAACTAGGCTAAACTAAGCTAAGGATAGATTTATCACTGAGTGGCCCCCCTTGGATGGGTATCCTCTACTACTAACAAAATCTCAAATGGTCAAACTTAGAACTTCACTTTATTCATCATAAAATATGAGTACAATAGAGTAGTGTATCATTAAAAGCTAAGAATGTAAGTATAATATTAGATCGTGCAACCTTCTAAAAAGGAGCATCTGATCCTTATTTATACTACCAAATAAGGATGGTAGTCAAATCCATGAACTGGGAGGACGTCGATTTAGGGAAAGTAGAGAAAATGGAGAGGTGGTTATGCGTGCATGGAATCTGGTCAGACGTGTTCGCAAATTTAGCACAATAGTAATGCCAATACTTTCTCAACAACATTAAAGTCCACTACAAGGTGGTTACATTCGATCTACATGGGGAATATCCTACCATTGACCTCCTTTGACCTTTGAACGATTCCCTTGCTGGACGTTATGGTGCATGTCCAACTAGTGGTGTCTTTCTCAATTTAGTTTCTTCAAATTATATTTGCATAGCAATGTTAGCATGCACAATAATTGCATATCTATAACTACCTTAAAGAACATTCATTAACCACATGTAGAATTAATATAGATAGTCCATATAACATGCCAATGCCATTAAAGATTTGGTGAAATAAGATTAAGCCCAATGTCTATAATTTTGAGGAAATATCATAACAATATCAACACGTAATGGCAAGGTCCATGATAACTTCAGCAAACAAATTATAAATTCTACCCAAAAATTAGACCATAAACTAGGCTCATTAGTTGTGTTGGGAAGTCCTAATCAAAAATTTTAGGAGATGCAGTGTGGTAATGTGTCCGACCATAGCTTGGAACTGGTTTGCGTCAAGATCTGTAGGGATAATGGATGAAGCCAATGCTTCCTCTAGGATTTTCCTATGTGTAAATGATATTAAAAGGACCTCATCGATGATAGAACTATAACCATTGAACAACCAGTAGGAAATCAAGATATAAGAATATACACGAATCTAATGCCAGATTAGAAGAAAGAGAACAACAATGGTAAAAAAAATATAATAATGTGATCCATGTTTACAGCCATGTTGTTGCATCCTTAGATGATTTGGTTACCATTGTTAGCATTAAAAGATCTAGAGCCAACTGTGGAGTTACCACACGTGGGGGAAGATTTACCATTCTGGGACCATCCCAGGCAGCCAAAGCACCCGTTACCAATCCAAAGTCAATTGTCGATGGTTATAATGCCTTGGATTAGTTGAAAAGGACCCCTTCCTAGATCTCCATCATGGAGTTTCTATCCTAGATCTAAAGATAATTAGATTTCAATCATTACAAATCTTTGTTTCAAAATTCAATTAAAATTGTCAATTTACAAATTTCTTTAAATATTAAAATTAACATTATAATAAAATTAAGAAAAATGTTATTCCCTCCTAATTTTATTTATCTATTTCAATATCTTAAGTTATAATTATTATACTGATTTAAAATATAATTTCATTGCTCAAATTATCATCTTATTCCATACATCTTTAACCTTCAAAATCATACATTTTAATAGGTTCTATAGCCTCAAGTGGATAATGTGAATGCCAAATCTGCACTATGCTCAAACATGGACAAATATGAGAATATTAGTCATTTTAAACAAATAAAATAAAGCATTCCCCATGAAATTGTTGAGGATGCAAATAACATGATAACATTACCAAACTATCATGAAACAACAAGTAAATGAATATGAAATTTATTCTAAACTACTCAAACCATCATCCCATGGGGTTATTGGTGCCACTTTGATGTGTAAAGTGACCCTTTTCCAATCCCCTATGATAAGCTCTTGATCCCTTGATGTGAAGAAAATTTTGATGAAAATAAATGGTGAAATCCAAGCCAAAATGACATGAAAAAGCAAGTGACTGAGCAACGAAATTAGTAGAGTAACAATGCTTCAAGTTGTGGATGCATTTCAAGTAGAAGAGGCCTCTAATTATATGAGTGAAGGGTAGAAGAATGGATTAATTTGGTGAATGTTGGACTACGATGAGAGCCAATAGCATTATGACACTTGTCACAAGGCTAATGAAATCCATGGAGATGTGTGGAGAACATTTTGAAAGATGTGAAGAATTTAAGGAATGTAGGTGGATTTGTAAGAGGATGTAAGGGAATTGAATGAATATGGTTGAGATGTAAGAGGGACAAGACAACATGTAAGAGTCCATTTAAGGAAAAGGTGCCTCTTGTAAGAGCATTTAAGACCTTTGTAAGAGGCTTTAAAAGCCTTTTGGATGGAAATTTATGAATGGGTGGTTGAAGGGAACATTCCTAGGAATATGCCATTGTGAGAAAAATAGGCTATTTAGTTAATTACAAAAAATAATTTTCATTTGCACGTTGGTTAGTTGATCATGGGTTTAGTTAACTAAGATTGAGTCCAAAAATAGAGAAATGGGTAATGAGGATTACAATAAGATTAGAATTAATTAATTCAGAATTAAATCAACTCAAGTGGGTTAGGGGATTTATGAAATTTGATTTAAATAATTTGATTGATTTAATCAAATGGGAGGACTTTAAGGTTTTAATTAAATAATATGATTTATTTAATTAAATATGGTGAATATTAGTGAGGAGGAAGTGAATTAATCTAAAAAATTTAATTACTTGATTAATAGTAGAAATTGATGAATTTAACTAAATAATAGAGATTATTTAATTAATTGGTTAGTGGATAAATGATTTAGGAGGAAGTGATGCTAATTAATCAAAATCAGATGATTGGACTATTTGAGTGTCTACATTTTTTCCCTCTTTGAAGCAATGTAGGTCTGCTGCATTGGTTCAAAGAATAACACTACTGAGATCAAAATTATATATATATATATATTTGGATGCCACACTATTGCCCCAACAAAAGGAATTATGCTACTACACTACCCCCTCAAGAGATTGGGAAAAAATTTCAAATTTTTGAATTGAACTCATGATAAAGATTCAACAATGTTTTGGTTGTAGAAGAATAGGCTAGGGGACACGAAAAAAACTCAAGATGCTAAAAAGTGATCAATAGAGGTTTCATGGTTCAAAAATTGAATAAACAGGCTCAAAATATTACAACATCCGACCTCTACTAGGGCTCAAAATTATAGCTCAGATGTGGCATTTATGTTGTGATGTTTCTTGTGTTTTATGCTTTATGGATGTATGGATGCATATGATTTGAGATGCTTAGACTAACAAATCTATATTATGATGATGATAATGCAAATGAGATAAATTAATATGCTTAGAATAACAAATCTATATTATCCTAAACAACTTCAATGATGATATGATGCATGTGAGATGGATGATGTTTCCTATTATGATGATATGCCATGATTATGCTAGATGCTGACAGTTTGTGAATGCAAGATGGATGCATTACTATTTTTGTGAATTTCATGATGTGATGTTAGTGCCAATAGAAGATAGAAGAATGAGGGGGGGTTAATTCTTGATTTCAAGAAGATGCAGAAGTCCAACAAGTCAATGAGTCGTCAAGACTTTATTATATATGATGATGAGTGATGATGATTTCCCTATTAAGGGACTAGGACACAAACGGTACAAAATTACTTATGTTTGATAAAAACACGTAAATAGGATGCATCAAGGTATAGATAACTAGGATGACGTGGGATCTAGTGCGATGGATTCTGACTCAAAAAACAAATAGGAATATCCTTGCTCACACTTGACATATGAAAACATTGATAGGATGTACTTTGGAAGGTTCAAACATCTTAGACCAAAACATGAAAAAGCATAACCTTCCCATGTAGGAGTCAACAAGTTGTTCAAAGCACCCTTCACACAGACCTAACAAAGTAAGTATTCACCAATGTTATATTATGAGGACATCCAACAAGCACAACAAGAAAACGATAATGATCAATGACCCATTCCTTTCTCTCTAACTTGTTTTGATAGAAATCATCGAGAGGTCATTGGAATGGGCACAATAAGATAAATCACAAGAAAAGATCAAGTAAACAAACAAGTTAATGTTCTTCATACCTTTAGCCAAAGGGATGTGTTTTGTTTAGGACAAGTATCCAAAGTGATTGCCAAAGGTAATGCCTATTGTAGGAAGGATGCATCCTAGGACATGTTAGTGGATGGTAGCAAGTTGATAGGTTGTTTGAAAGGTTGATGATATAAGGTTGATTGACATTTTTTCTAAAAAGATCAAGAGTTTGATTTTGGGTTTAAAAGTTTTTTGTTTCGGTTTTGATTTTACGTTTGAAGTTTGTTTTTGCTGATTGTTGTAGTTGTTTTTGTTTGTTTTCCAAAGGATGAAGGTGATGATTGATTTATTATGGATGATTGATTATCATGGGTGAAGCGAAATGAGACAGATGGATTTTTTCCAATATTTGGATGTTTTTGATGTTTTTGTAATGTTTTGAGGTTGTTTTTGGGTTTTGTGTGAGATTTATGAGTGTTTTTGTGTTTTTGTGTCTTGGGGGATCATCAATGATGGCCTTTCCTACATTTAAGCTTAGAGACAATGTATTTCAGACAACCAAGTTTTTGACTTTGTTCTAACTTTTTGACTTGTTTTGGGATTTTGATATGATTTGAATGCTTTTGGATCTTCGAGATGTTTTAAAAATGTTTTGATTTTCAAGTTTTCCAATGTTTTGGTGTTTTCAAATGTTTGAATCACCACATTGGTTGGAAGATATAGGTCAAGATTTTTTCCCAAAGCAAGATGTAAATATCTACCCCCAATGCCTAGAAATGTATGGAGTTCCATGGGTGGATGCTTGGATAGATGTATGGATGGATGGATTGGATTATCTTGTGATAAGGTAAGGTGTTTGAATAAAAAATATTATTTGGATAATCCTTCATGGCTTAGATAATGATAGGAACGATATGATCAATGATAACGATTCATATCAAGATGTGTACCATAAGTAATTGTAAAGTGTACATTCAAAATTTTATCAAGATCAAGATAATTTGGAAGATGGATGTAGATAGAAATGGATTGGATAAATAGTTCATGGATGAATAGATTTATTATGGAGAAGATCATGGATGGAATGCAAAAATTTATTATGGATGAGGTAAGATGCTTCAACTTGAATGAGCGCATGTAGATGCTTGCTTCTACACATGATGCCTATTTTCCAAGTTTCATCATGGTACCTGTCCAAAGTGCCATCATATTGGTTTTCATTGGAGGCTGATTTTTTTATCTTTACTATTTTCATGATTTTTTAATTTTTAATTTTTTGTGAAATATTTTAAGTTCATGTTGAACCACCTAGTGGTGTCGATGTAGATGCTTCTTCCATAATGTGCCATCGATATCCTTCTTGAAGAAGCTACTTTGCTAAGATATGTGCACTTGAATACAACTTTTGAGATTCTTGATCTACTTTGTTGACACTGGAGTTAACTCTATCTTTGTGCACACATTTTGATAGAGTGCCTTCTGAATCCTTATGATGAAGGGTGGCTACCAATACATGGTCAATGTGAGAATTGGATATAATGCATGGAGGAGTGGATGGCGGAGTATGTTTAGGAATAAAAGATGGATTGGTTGATAGTTTGGAACCTTTGACTCTCCAAACTTGGGAAGATGAGCAATGGTGGGTGGATATGAAAGAGTGTGTGGAATTAGGACCAACTGCTTGATATACTTTGTACGTTGCTTGAGAAGCCTACTTTTCCATTTGTGGACATCTATGATGGATACTTTTCCCTTTTTGGTTTTTCCCCATAGTTTCTTTGACTAATGGAATTTGATAGGGATAAGCTTTATTTGTATTCTTTGGTATCCACTTGTATTCTATTTTTCCTTCATGCTTTACAACTTCTTTTTCTTTGATAATGTTCTTCACGCTTTGATGCAAATCCTTCTTTTGATATTGGTCCCTATTCATGGATGGGGTGATGGATGGATGAAGATTCATGATATGGTTGGTTACATAGTATTGGCATTGGTTTCATCATAAGTATTCTTCATGCACCCTATGTTGAAGATTGCTTGAGATGAAGTTTCCCCCAATATTGCGGAAGTAGTACCTTCATGCTTTGATTCTACCTATTTCGATATGTCCTATTTAGTAAGTACTCTTTGATAAATGACCACTACAGATGATGTTATTTCAATTTGATGCTTTGCCGTCTTTGAATATCTTGTTTGGTCTAACCTATTTCCTTGAGTGGATAATGATGGCACCTTCAAAAACTTTAAATTTTGAGTGCTTATGTTAAAAGTTTTGATATACACTCTCAGAAGTGCACCTGCAAAATCTACCTAGGTGAACTACTTTTGAGGGTCACAATTTGAAGCCAGTTGATTTTCATGCCAAACCCCTTAGTGAGCATATTAAGTTGACATATGTGAACATGCATTTTAGTTTTCAGTTTCCCATGATGAGTTTTGATAGATTTTTGAAAAGAAAAGCTGAAGGGTTTGGGGACTATTTTGTTGTTTGCAAACTCTTTGTTCTACAAAGTAGCCTCCTGTTCGAGCTAATATTTCACAGTTGGGTGATTGTCAAAACAAATTGGTTCTTGCTCTCCATTCTTCCCACATTCATATGCTCCCTAGTCCATTTTTAGAGCCTAAGGATCATATTCGATATTTTTACTAGACCAAATGTAACACCCCTCTAATCTCAGGCTGGTAAGATGACATTTGATTTTGATTTGGTATTCTAACTGCTAAATATTGTTAGAATAAGATTAGACATTGATGATTAGTTATTATTCTAGATTACATGCTTATATGTTTATATATTTTTATCATTGCTTATGTACGATTATGGATAGGAAAGGGATGATGTCGTAACACTCACATTCGAGAGGCTTATGATATCATGACTCCCTTCTTGATGATTAATGTTGATTTGACTATATGATATATGTAAATGCACATGTACTTTGATGTGTAATTGGAAGTGATGCAGGTGCTGAGTATTGACTCCGCTTGGATCCACAGGCTTGAGTGTACTCATATCCCCGATGGTGGTTAATGGAGGTAGTCACACGCCAAATTTCCCCTACCCTAGCCCACTGTACCTTGTTAGGGTAGTGTTTTCCTTGTTGATGTCATATCATCCAGCTACCTAATAGTAACGTCCGGAGCACCTTTTAGTCGTAAGTTTTGGCGCACCTTTCAGTTGTATGTAGTTTACCAGTATGTTTTTGTTGGGGTATTTTGTCTTGGTTTCTGTCAATCTTTTATGTGGATTCTGTATATATTTATTTTGGTTGTCAATGTTATGATGTGTTTTCATTGACATCTTTTCATGATTTTGAATATGGTATTTTATAGTATTTTATTGAGGAGAGATTTGAATCGTTTCTTTTCCATGAGGTATTAAATATGATATTTTAAATATTTTTTATTGATCATTCAAAAGAATGGTATATTTCATTTGGAAATTTGTAAATGATTTTAGTAATCCATCTTGTGAGCTCTCATAGTTTTATTTAAATCCTTTTTGGGGAACTTTGTGTATTTTACATTTGGATATAAATTATTATTCTTTTATATGGAGGGAATATTGGATATTTAGGGAATTTATTTAATTGCTTTGGGGAGTTTTAATAACTTGTTTAATAAAATGTTTTATTTCATTTTTATTGTGTGGAGGAGTTTTGTTAAAATAAAAATAAAAGAGAAGCCTTGTCTTTGATAGAGATATATTCTTCATTTTTGTTTTGGAGAGTGATCTTTTTGGAGAAGAAAATTTTTGTTTTGGGGGAAAGAGGAGAAAACCCCACATTTTGGGCAGTTGAGTTTTCGAAGAAAAGGGGGGGGGAGAAATTTGTGGGCATTTGATCATCAGTTTCAGCATGCCACACCCTCCTTGTTGTCCTATTATGGAACCTAGCTGCGCCTTCTTTGTAGAGTATTCTTTCATGTAAATTTTTGGGAAGCATTGAGGTATTTTTCTATTTCTTCCTTGATTTTCTGAGATTATAAATATATGCATGAGAGCATGCTTAAATGTTTTGGGAATCTTGGCTACTTTGGGTGTTGTCATGGCTTTTTGGGTTGAGATTTCTGTTCAACTTGGTTATTGCTTTCTTTCATTTGGGAAATTTGAAACTTTTATAAATTTGTTCAATCCTCCCACTTCAAACTCCAATCCAACTTTGAGATTCACCTGGTAATGCTCAAATCTCAATTGGGTTGGAGTCCAAAATGAATTAGGAATAATTTCTATTTTGGCCAAAATTTGTGCAACTTTGATTAAAAAAAATGTTTTTTTTTTTATTGTTTCTCATTATCCCCTTGCTAAAAATGAATTTTAAGGGTGGATTTCATGTAGAAATGCCAAGATCTCAACTGGGTCTTTGATAGATTTTAATTCTGGGCACTTTCATTTTTGCCCAAATTTGTGCCTATTTGTAAAATGACGTTTTTCATTACTGCTCTTTTACCGCTTGTTAAAAATGTAAAATAAAGTTTTATTACATGTAGAAACATCAAAAAATGAAATGGTTCTTCGTCCGATTTTTAATCAGGGCACTTTCATTTCTCATGATTTTTGCCCAGCCATGCATAAAATGACATTTTTTTGAACAACATGCTATTTCGGGTCATAGAATAAAATAATAAAAGTGGAAACCAATTGGAAACTTCAAAAGATGAACTAGGTTGTTGCCCGATTCTAGATCCAGGAATTTTTATCTTTTATATAATTTTTATGCCCCTTTCTCATGTGTTGAACAGTAGTTGAAACTGTGTTTTGTGCCACTACCTCTTGATAGATTTTATCTGTTTTGGAAGTAATTTTATGGGATGATTTGATGTGGTTGATATTGATTATATGTTTGGTTTCTTTTATGAAATTAATGGTGAATGTTTGAAGGGTGTGTAATCTACTTGTTGGCATTTGTGATCAGCTGTTTAAATGATTTAGTAGCAATGTTGCTTGGCTATTTTAAATGGCTTTTATGATGTTTTAGTGGCTTTTCATTGTTTCATGTTTGCCATGGATTCCTCATTTGGTTAAACGAGAAGGGCTATCTGTCTGTAGGGCATTGAGTTATCCGTCTGTAGGGCATTGATACAGGTATGATTGAGTCTCCTCGTTTGTATGAGAGGTGCACTCGGTGTCATGTGGTACCATCCCTTTGACCACACATGATGACATTCCATTCGGTCAACACTTGTATTTTCTACCTCAGTAGTCATGAGTAGAACTCAACATGCTATTGTATGAGCATTTACGTGTTGTGATATTGGCTTTAATGTATTGTATTTCATGTTTTCTCTGTGTTGGATGTGAGTGTACTTGGCTATATGTTACCCTTGCCTTGTGTTTTTGCTATGGTCTTGTGTCTACCTCCGAGCACAGTGGGGTGTCCTCTTTTGAGTTCACATGGTAGGGAGGCGTTTCCATCACCATTGGGGACCGACGTACAGGTTATTGGAGCACCAGTTGGAGTCATCCCCTCTTCTGTAATTATCTTATTAGATGATGTATTTTATTCATGCCAATGCTATTTTATTCATACTTATTCTTTTATGTATATTGAACTCGCTTGAGAGAGAAGATGTAATCATATAATTTAAATGAGAAGAAATGTGATTTTTTACTATTTTTCTTACGAGTTCTGATGTTGTTATCAGACTCACTTGTACTTTGATGATCATAATGGCTCTTTCTTCAATATTTTCTATGCAAAAATTAGAGTTTTGGTTGTATTTTTCCTTCATGTTTTAGTCTGCTAAAGTTTCGGAGTAGAGGTTCCGGAGTAGGAAGTTCCGAAGCAGCAGGAAGTTATAGAGCAATAGAAAGTTACGAAGAAGAGGTCTTGGAGTAGGAAGTTACGGAGCAGTAAGAAGTTCCAGAGCAGAGGTTCCAGAGTAGGAAGTTTCGTAGCTAGAAGTTTCATAGCTAGAACTTCTGTAGCTCAATCTTCCATAGCTGGAAGTTCAGGAGAAAGATTTTTAGAGCTATTCTATTTTCTCCTATTTGGATTTTCTCTGGAGGGTAGATTAATCAGCTCCTTTGGGTTGTGTACAATGATGCTTGGCCATGTAAGTTGTCGATTTATTGTATTGTAAACTACTTTGTGTGTAAGTTATTCTTTATGTTATAAAAAAAAAAAATTGTCTTGTCCTCTTTTGGCTCTTACCCTTCGGGCTTGCGTAGCAGGATGTTACATCTGGTATCAGAGCCCATTTTCACACACTGGGAGCTTTGGCATACTTGAGCCTTCTATGTTATGTTGTGTTTTGCGTGTGTGGTGTGAGCTTGTTATATTGTTTTCATAGTCTTATTGATTAGCATTTATGCCTTAGTATGGTGTTTAGATTGTCCTTGTGATGATCTATTTTGATGTGTTCCTTGTTTTCTTTAGGATGCCCATTAGGATAGAGCCAAGGGAAAAGTTAGAGGTGGAACCCATGTTTTAGCACTGAGATCCCTACTTATGGTTGATACTTTCTTGGGTGTTGTGTGTGGTGGATGGCAACAAGTGTTGTTTCCCGCCCCTTCAATGTCCTATTGAGGAATTTTTTGTGAGGGTTAGTTAGACCCTCAAGCCTACTGAGGAGTGTATTCTGATTGGTCTCCTTCTTATTGTGTGGCTCTTTTGTTGTTTAAACTGTTGTGACCCTTGAGTGGTCCCTGAGTGTGGTTGTAGCCCATGTGGTTGTAGTATGCTTGATGTGTTTGTTCCAAGTGCTTGTTGTGGTGAGATAGTCATAGGACCTCTTGCTTTGAGTGTCTTGTAAGGAATTTTGGAGGGTTGAGTTTCCCAACCCTAGCTTGTGTTGTGGAGGAATGATACCTCCTAGGTCTTGCCTTACCCTATGGGATTTGAGTGATTCCCTTGGTTGAGAGTCTCCCGAGGTTGAGATTGATTTCTTTATTTTATCCTGTGTTGTGGGTGGGCATGTTGGACCTAAGCTTGTTTGTGGGTTTCAGGTGATGTGTGGCCTAAAATTACCCTTGCTTGGTTTCTTAGTTCTTGTTGTTGGAAGGTCTGTTTGACGTTGAGGGTGCCAAGAAGATCCATTTGTGTGTATTCTCTTCTTGAGTCTTGTTGTTTCTCATTATCATGCAAGTTTCTGGTGCATGTATTCTTGTGTTGTACCTCCCTATGTTAATGATTGCTAGATTGACCCTATGTGGTTTTGGAGTTGTTTCTACATGCTATATTGTAGTGATATTGTAAATATGGTAATAGAAAATGAATGATCATGTTGTTAGTTCATAGAGATTACTGCATTCTCTCGCATGATTGATGCATTTGTGTGGAAGTGCTTTTATGGTGATGAGACCATGTTTGCATTAGTGCTTATGTCAAAATTGTAAATCCCTCTCTCTCCTTCTCTCATCTCATTGGTTTATCAGAGATGCCTATGTTTGAATGTGTGGTGTATTGAAATCCGTGGTATGCTTGTCTCTTATGAGTAAATGTTATGCATCCATGAAGGTTTATTTTATTAGATCAACCTTGGGTAGAGGACCTAAGTCCCCAAGTTGCATTCATAATCATGGAAAATGTATAATATGAATAGAAAATAGTTTTGCATTAAGTAAAAGTTTAGAGAAAAGTGAATAGTGAAACCATTGGCATGTTAATGATAAATGCAAATTGTTAAATGAATGTTGAAGTGATAATTTTACATACCTTGTCTTGAGTAAACATTGTAATGATATTGATTTGTGTGTGGGAAATAAATGTGGTTAACATATATGTGTGTAGTAAGGTGATTTACCACCTAATAAAAGTGAATGTGAATGTGAGAATTATCATGGAATTGTTGATTTAATCCATGTAGCACTATAATGTTTTGTATGGATGTTGGGAGTACATGTTCTTGGAAAGTTGTATTGACCTTGTATAATTAGAGGTGGATAATGGTTTATTTTGGTATGAGGAAATTGGAAAAAAGGTACTCCCTATTATGTGAACATCCTGTATTAGTGCACATTTTGAGTGTTGTGAATACCCCGTACTTGATTTGTGTGCCTATGGGATGGTGAGATAGTGTACCCATCCATGGAGGATATGTTGTATTTAGGGTGTGGGATTAACCATACCATTATGTGCGCTTGTATGTTTGTTACCTGATTGAGGGCCAACCCACATGTGGTTGAAATTTACATATATATTAAGAGCAACCAAGAGTTAGTTTTGTAGAATCTCTTCTTTTGGTTCTCTAGTCCCTGAATCCATGAAGGGGTAGTAGCAGCCACAAAGCTCCTTGGGTGGAGTGTGTAATGTATGCATGTTGCGGCGCAGAGCATTCTCAGCTCAACCGATCCCAAGGAAAGTACTCACTACTTCCCCTTATGATTTATCAGGGTACTTGATCCATATGTGCTAGCCTAATCCCCACAGCTTTTTGTACAACAACATTGGTTTGTTAGTATTGTCTGGCTGTCTGTAGGGATGTTGAGCTAGCATTAGTGAGTCGACCTCATCCACATGAAAGGTGAGACTTGAGTAGCCCAATATTTATATACTCATTTATGCACTATTTATTCCATATTTTCATGTGTTCTACCATGATGCCATAGATATGATGCCACACCACACTGATGTTCCGACATAGTGTTAGTGATGATGCCACATGCTTAGACACGTGAAGGTGCACTATGAGATGGTGTTATGATAGCCTACTTGTGTGATGAGTATGATGGGGCCTCGTACACTTATAGAGCGACACTCACGTTTGCTCCCAATAGTGTTTGGGTCGGTTGGCATATGGCTATGTCCTAGTCATGTAGACCTCTGGCTACAGTGAGCACCTACATGTGCCCTTTCCACGAGGTATCGCTATGCGGGGTGTGTTCTACACATTTCTACTTTCATGGAGCCACATACACACTGTCATGCAATGTAAAACCAATACATGCCTTCTCTGGTTGGCGTATGACCATGCCACACTGAGACGTGATGCAAGATGTGGCCGAGGTGAACATTCCATGCATATAGCCAAGCAATGTGTGGTCTACTTGGCTAGTCCATGCCGCATGACGACGCGATGTGAGGTGTAGCCGAGGAGTACACGTCATGCCATGTGGTTGGTGTGTTCACTTTTCCACACATGAGGGGCTATTACAATAGTCAGACGTTGTTCCCTCCTTCCTCATTTGGTGGCTAGTTTAGTCACATAGTTATGTATTGTGCCATTTCAGAGATTGTGCATTTTCTCTTGGTTATTGATGGATTTTATTTGACTTTGAGGACTGGAAAAAATTTGACTTATCTTTTTTGTGATGGTTTAGCCATAGATTGTGAAATTTCTTTGCTTGTAGCCCTCAGGGTTACATTTGATTTAGTGTTGAAATTGCACGCATTTCTTGCTTTATTGCTGAAATTGAATCTTTATTTGATATTTAATTATGATCTTTGGTGGCAAAACTAGTTTCCTATTTGTTCTTTTCAAATGTTGGTCTTGTGTTGTAATGTGATTCCTCATTGAGAACAAGAGATCCGGACTCGATTGAGTGTATACGAGGAAGTAGATGCAGGGAACCTTGAGGATGGGGGTATGTAAGGTTGTTACATAGCTAGGACCCACTACCCACCTATGTGTGATGACTATCTCTTGGAGGCTAACCACCTTATTCAACAAGAGACAGGTCATTGTGGTTTTGTTTGGATGGTCTCACCATGTGTGTGTAGCCTAACACCATCAAACCACTGAGTGTGAGGTATGGATTATGTGAGATGGATATTGGCTCTTGGCTCATGGATTAGTATGCTGCTTACCGGTGTCCAAATGGACCCTTGTGTAGCCTTACGATGTGATTCCCAGTGATGTAAGTATGTATGTATGTATAAATGCATGTTTCATCTTGGATATGGATTCATATGAAAAGTTAAAAAGTTGGTTTATTGTGTTGTAGAAAGTGTAAATTGTTATATTTCGATTGAAAATGATGTCAAATATTTTCTCATGTGTGAGATTGGAAGTGCTTGGAAAACAAATATTGTTGCAAATTATGGTATTTTGGAAAGAATTGAGCACTTATGCATCTATTTTACCCTTTTCTTAGTGGAATCAATGTGTATCTTAACCTATCCTTGGATGAATGTGGATGCTAAAATAAATGCTTATTTTGAGAATTGTGACACATGTGATGTGAACAAGATTAACCATGTTATTTTGCTTCATGTTGAGACCATGTAAGTAAGGCATATGTTAATATATCGGTAATGATTCTTAGAAAGGTGAATGTTAAATGTATGTCCTCTTTATTTCGTTTAGTGATGAATGTTGTATATTATAATTGTCATCCTTGGAATGAAGTACAATCCTTTAATGTTGATTATTATATTTTGAATACTAATGTGTGACATGGCTACATATTGAGTTTACATGACTTCAAGATAGAAGTCAAATAATAGGAGGAGGATGTAGCTTTCAAGTGGTAGAATGGCATTTTGGTTTTGATTTAGTGTTCTAAGCGCTAAATGTTGTTCGATTGAGATTAAACTGGGTAATTGGATTATTGTATGAATTTTAATATATATGTTTATATGTGCATTTATCATTGTATATGCGATTTATGGATAGAAGGGATAATGCCAGAAGTAACACTCACGATTAGCTTACGTGTTGCTGACTCCCTTCCTGTGATTAATGTTGGTTTGATATGGTATATGTGACACGCATACTTTGGCGTGTAATTGTGAAGTGATGTGAGCATGGGCTTTCCCTAGATCCTGAGGCTTGACATGCTCCCGCGATGGTGAGTTGCTAGAGGTAGTCCGCGGTGCCTGCACAAGCCCTTTGTACCACAATTAGAAGTGTTGCTCATGTTGATGTCATACCATCCATTACGTGGTAAGTCACGGAGCATCTTCGGCCCGTGGGTTAGTACTCTGGGATTAATGTGGTTTTACCGATTATGTTTTGTTGGGAGTATTTTGTCAGTTCTGTCAATCTTTATGTGGATTCTATATATATGTTTATTTTGGTTTTGGTGGTGTTATGATCGCGTTTTCATTGAAAATAACATGATTTTAAATATGATGGCATAGTATTTTTATTGATGGAAGATTTGAATGGTTTCTTTTCCATGAGGTTTTAAATATGATATTTTAAATTATTTTTATTGATCATTCGAAAGAATGGTATATTTCATTTGGAAATTTGTAAATGATTTTAGTAATCCATCTTGTGAGCTCTCATAGTTTTATTTAAATCCTTTTTGGGGAACTTTGTGTATTTTACATTTGGATATAAATTATTATTCTTTTATATGAAGGAGGGAATATTGGATATTTAGGGAATTTATTTAATTGCTTTGGGGAGTTTTAATAACTTGTTTAATAAAATGTTTTATTTCATTTTTATTGTGTGGAGGAGTTTTGTTAAAATAAAAATAAAAGAGAAACCTTGTCTTTGATAGAGATATATTCTTCATTTTTGTTTTGGAGAGTGGTCTTTTTGGAGAAGAAAATTTCTGGTTTGGGGGAAAGAGGAGAAAACCCCACATTTTGGGCAGCTGAGTTTTTGAAGAAATGGGGGAAAAGAAATTTGTGGGCATCTGATTGTTGGTTTCAACATGCCATACCCTTCTTGCTATCCTATTATGGAACCCAGTTGTGCCTTCTTTACAGAGTATTCTTTCATACATGTCAATTTTTGGGAAGCATTGAGGTATTCTTTTATTTCTTCCTTGATTTTATAAGATTATAAATGTATGCATGAGAGCATGTTTAAATGTTTTGGGAATCTTGGCTGCTCTGGGTGTTGTCATGGCTTTTTGAGTTGAGATTTTGTTCAACCTGGTTATTGCTTTCTTTCTTTTGAGAAATCTGAAACTTTTATAAATTTGCTCATTCCTCCCACTTCAAACTCCAATCCAACTATGAGATTCACCTAGTAATGCTCAAATCTCAACTAGGTTGGAGTCCAAAATGAATTAGGAATACTTTATGTTTTGGCCAAAATTTGTGCAACTTGTTAAAAAACATTTTTTAATTGTTGCTCATTACCCCTTGCTAAAAATGAATTTTAAGGGTGGATTTCATGAAGGAATGTCAAGATCTCAACTGGGTCTTTAACAGATTTTAATTTTGGGCACTTTCATTTTTGCCCAAATTTGTGCCTATTTGTAAAATGACATTTTTCATTGCTGCTCTTTTACTGCTTGTTAAAAATGTAAAATAAATTTGGATTACATGTAGAAACATCAAAATATGAACTGGGTCTTCGTTCGATTTTTAATCCGGGCACTTTCATTTCTCATGATTTTTGCCCAACCATGCATAAAATGACATTTTTCTAAACAACACCCTATTTCGGGTCATAGAATAAAATAATAAATGTGGAAACCAATTGGAAACATCAAAATATGAACTGGATTGTTGTCCAATTCTAGATCCAGACACTTTTATCTTTTATAGAGCTTTTATGCCTCTTTCTCATGCGTTGAACAGTAGTTGAGACTATGTTTTGTGCCATTGCCTCTTGATAGATTTTATTTGTTTTGGAATTGATTTTATGGGATGATTTTATGTAGTTGATATTTATTATATGTTTGGTTTTTCGTTTATGAAATTAATGGTGAATGTATGAAGGGTGTGTAATCTACTTGTTGGCACTTGTGATCACCTATTTAAATGATTTAGCGGAAATGTTGCTTGACTGTTTTAAATGGCTTTTATGATGTTTGACTGGCTTTTCATTGTTTCATGTTTGCTATGGATTCCTCATTTGGTTAAATGAGAATGCATATCCATCTGTAGGGCGTTGATACATGTATGATTGAGTCTCCTCGTCTATATGAAAGGTGCACTTGGTTTCATGTGGTGCCATCCCTTTGACCACACATGATGACATTCCATCCGGTCAACACTTTGGTACTTTCTACCTTAGTAGTCATGAGTAGAACCCGACGTGTTATTGTATGAGCATTTACGTGTTGTGATATTGGATTTAATGCATTGTATTTTGTGTTTGCTCCATGTTGGATGTGAGTGTCCTTGGCTATATGTTACCCTTGCCTTGTGTTTTTGCTTCGGCCTTGTGTCTACCTCCAAGCATGGTGGGGTGATGTCTTTCGAGTCCACATGGTAGAGAGGCTTTGCCATCGCCATTGGGGACTGACATACAGGTTATTAGAGCACCAGTTGGAGTCATCCCTTCTTCTGTAATTATCTTATCAAATGATGTATTTTATTGATGGCAATGCTATTGTATTCATATTTATTCTTTTATGTATAGTGAATTCGCTTGAGAGAGAAGATGTAATCATATAATTTAAATGAGAAGAAATGTGATGTTTTACTATTTGGCTTATGAGTTCTGATGTTGGTATCAGAATCACTTGTACTTTGATTATCATAATGGCTCTTTCTTCAATATTTTCCATGCAAAAATTAGAGTTTTGGTTGTATTTTTCCTTCATATTTTAGTCTACTAAAGTTCTGAAGAAGACATGTCAGAGCAGGAAGTTCCATAGCAGCAGGAAGTTCCGGAGTAGAGGTTCCAGAGTAGGAAATTCTAGAGCAGCAAAAAGTTCTAGAGCAGAGGTTTCAGAGCAGGAAGTTCTGGAGCAGTAGGAAGTTCCAGAGCAGAGGTTCCAGAGTAGGAAGTTCCGTAGCTGGAAGTTCCATAGTTGGAACTTCCATAGCTTGAAGTTCCATAGCTGGAAGTTCAAGAGCAAGATTTTTGGAGCTATTATGTTTGCTCCTATTTGGATTTTCTCTAGAGGGTGGATTAGTCATATCCTTTGGGTTGTGTACGGCCATGCTTGGCCATGTAAGTTATCGATTTATTGTATTGTAAACTAATTTTTGTGTAATTTATTCTTTATGTTATAAAAAAAATAATTATCTTTTCCTCTTTTGGCTCTTACCCTTCGGGGTTGCGTAGCAGGATGTTACACCAAAAGCAAATGCAGTTTGTTCAACTTTTGCATCTACATTTTCAAAATGTTTCAAGGAGGTCAAGTTTGATCCTTAATATCTTTTGATGAATGATGATTCAAGGAAATCTCTCTTGCACACATATTTAGTGTACCCAAATGACCTAGTGTGTCTAGTGACAACTTCCCATGAGGTGATTTGATATTTTTGCAAGGAGGTGACTTGGTGAGCCTTAATTGGTTTTTAATAGGTGTAGTTGCATAAAATTTTGAGTGAGCTACTTTGCCAGTTAATATCTTGCACCTCAAGATTAATTTTGCTAAGCCATTTATTGTACTAAATTTTTGGTTCAAATGGTAACATGGCTACTCAGTTTCAGGTCCCCAAGATGAGATCTGATGGGTTATTTAATTGTCTTCTAACTGCAACCAAATCAAAGTTGGTATTCCAAAAAAATTCAAACTTTGCAATTCTAAAGGTGACCCATTTATCATTTTGGTCCAAAACATCTCCAACTCCATTTTTATCAAAATTAGAGATCATTTGATGCATTATTTTAATGCATTTCAATCGCAGAAAAGGCATCTGGTAGGCCAGCTTAAAAATGAGGTACTTGAAATATTTTTGTGATACAAGTTTTGAGGAAATGGGTTTGCTATAAATAATTGATAATGTCCCTACACAAATTTTCACAACTCAGGGGTCCCAATTTGCCTGTAGTAAATTTTTCCTATTTAATATGCAAGTGAAATTGAAATTTGCAAAGTTCCTAAAATCTTAAAATATAACATTTAAAATGTTTTCATATTTTAGATATTATAACAACTGCCACGTATTGGCTAGTACTTCCTTTATAGTATTTTAATTATATTATTTTAAATTTAATAAAAATAAATGTAAGTTTTGTTAATGTGAAATAAAATTAAATGTTAATTTTGTTAATTATAATATTAATATAATATTTAAAAATGACACATTAATGTTAAATTTTACTAAAAATATAAATAATTAATCATTATAATGTAAATTATATGATAATGTGTGACTATCTTTTAACTTAATGATGAATTTATAATATACTATGTAAATTTAATTATATTATATTATATGATTTTATAATATATTAACGATATATTTATTTATATAATATTATATATTATAAACCAATTTATATATAACATTATTTTTATATTATATAATAACTATCATATCATATAATAATAATATTATAATTATTATATCATAAAATATAATATTATATAAATTTATTATAATATCATATTATACTTATTATTTATATTTTTCTATTGATTAAATGATTTATATTAATATTATTATATTATTATGAACAGTAAGATTCACGAAAGGGATGATGGCGTTCACATGCTCTGCCAAACCGAACTGGAAATGACGGGTGCCCTAGCTCGTTCTCTGGGTGTTGCTCGCTTCTGCGTTGTGGGGGGGGTTTTTTGAAGCTATCGGGGCTGTGGTGGTGGGGTTTTTTTCTTTTCTGGAGGCCTTCTTGCTACTGTTTGGGTGGCTTGTGGGTGGAAGGGTTTTGATCCTTCCCTTGGGGTCTTTTCTTTTTTCCATTTCTTGCTAAAGTGTCCTGGGGGTTTGCATGCCTGCTGGGGATCTTGTTTTTTGCTATGCTGGTTGGGGAAACATCTGGGGTTAGCCCCAAATTGGATTTCCGTTCAGCATTTGGTTTGAAGCCTTCGGCACATGGAGTGAATGTTTTTGATAATACGTTGTTTTCTTCAGAGATGGAGATGAATGATCTAGGATCGGTTAATGGTTCTCGAATTACAAAGATTAATGGGTGTTTGGAAAGATGCAAAGAGCGACCAAAGCTGATTATCCCAATGGAAATGCTTGCAGATGATATTGAATACTATTCAAGGCACTCTTTTTATTGCAAGTTCATGGGTTTGAGAGTCTCGCTGCATTTTTTTTAATTCTGGGCTCAACGGACTTGGATGCCGGAGGGGGAGATGGAGATTAGGCTCCTTGCGAACAACTTTTTTATGGTCTCTTTTGATTGCATGGCAGATCGGAATAAGGTCTTCGAGGGTGGCCCCTATTTTTATAACCAAGTGGGTTTGTTTATCAAGCCATGGCATGCTGGCTTCAACCCGACTGAGGCAATACCGAGTCGGATTCCAGTTTGGGTTCGGTTGTCGTGGTTTCCAGTTGAGTGTTGGCGGGATGATGTGTTGCATTTGGTGGCTTCAATGCTCGGTAAACCTATTGGGTCTTCACAAC
Organism: Sequoia sempervirens; assembly: GCA_007258455.2. Classification (NCBI taxonomy): domain Eukaryota; kingdom Viridiplantae; phylum Streptophyta; class Pinopsida; order Cupressales; family Cupressaceae; genus Sequoia; species Sequoia sempervirens. The sequence goes on from VDFB02339905.1 coordinate 87,891, forward strand.
AGACGCAGTATAAAAAGGTAATGACTTTTGCTCGTATCTGTGTAGAAATTGATTTAAGCAAGCCACTGCCAGATTCTGTTGAAGTGAGTGCTAGATCATATACTTGGGTTCAACAGCTAGATTACGAAACCCTACCTTTTCGGTGTCGTCTTTGTCATGAATATGGTCACTTGCAGCGTAGGTGCCCTAGGGCTAAGCCTGTGGTGCCCCAACCTTCTCAGCCTTCTCGTAATCCACCTAGGACTGATAATGGTAAGGAGCCTATTCCGGGTGATGGTAATGGAGATGATGGTTATGTCCCTGTCAAGGCTCGCAATAGGAATTGGGGCCAGAAGCGGACCTTGAGGGAGAGGCAGGATGATGAAACTTTTAATAGGTTTGAGGTGCTGGATGATCTCAGCCAGGAGGAAGTGAATCCGGGGTTGCTGAACTTGGATCAGGGAACTTTGGGTACAGGACCGGATGGCCCACCATTGGAGGCCATGCAGGTTGTGCAGGAGATTGGGGTTGGGCAGATGGATACGGATCAACAATTGATTGTCCAGATTGAACAAGAATCTTCTATTGGAGCTTCGAAGAGTGGTGGAGGTGGTTCCCCATTGCCCCTGAAAGGAGGCAAGGATGTGGGGAAGAGCTCTTTGGCCTCCTCTCATTTGGGTATTTAGCAAAATGAACTGAAGAAAGGGGTTGGTGATAGGACTTCCAAGCTAGGAAGGAAAAAGGATATGGAGAAGATTAAATTAACTGGGGAAACTTTGGTGGAGTCAGGGTCAGTCAAGACTCTGGATTCACATTTTTCATGCCCCCAAAAATGATTGTTCTCTCATGGAATGTAAGGGGCTTGAACAGTGGCCCTCGACAAAAAGTTGTTCGTGATTTGGTTAGGAATCATTCTCCGGATGTTCTTTTTCTTCAGGAGACTAAATTATCTGTAGATAATATGTTGGCCATGGCTCCTAAGCTGTGGAAATATGGTGAATGCCAGTGTGTGGGGACTCTTGGTGCTTCTGGAGGGGTGGCTTGCTTTTGGAACCCTTGGAAGATTTTCCCTCTATGGTGGATGTCCTCTAGATCCTCTATATCCCTAGTCGCCTCTTGGTATGAGACTGGTGAGTGTATTCTCCTCTCTAATGTGTATGTTCCTGTTGAGTTTCTGGGTAAACAACTTCTATGTTTCCATCTTTGTTTTGTTCGTAGCTTAGCTCCTTACCATCCGTGGGTTATGGCTGGCGATTTTAATGCTATTGTGGATTTGTCTGAGAAAAGAGGTGGAATTCCTAGGTTGGAGCCTTCTGCTCTGTTATTCAGAGATAGCATTTCTGAATTAAATCTTATTGATGTTCTACCTAGTAATGGTCGCTTCACTTGGAATAATGGGAAATTAATTTGAGAGTTGTGTTCTGAGGCTAGATTGATTCTTGGTTTCTGATGTGGGTTGGAGACTTTTATAGTCCCTCGATCTAAAATTATTGATTGAAAGGTTCTAATCATTGCTTCAATAAGCTTAGTATTATTTCTGCATGGGGAGCCTCGGTCTCCCTGTTCAAGTTCTAGCTTATGTGGTTACGAGATTCTACTCTTCATGAACATGTGGCTGAGTGGTGGTGGATTGGTAGACCAACTTTTGGTACAGAAATGTACACATTCTCCAAGCTTCTTCAGTTTGTCAAATATCAGCTTAAAAGGTGGAATCGGTGATGTTTTGGTAATATCTTTCATGCTAAGGTTGTTGCACAAGAGGAGTTGAATAATATTACATGGTTGATTCATGAGAATGGGGCCTCTGAGGATCTTCTAAGGGAGGAGGCTAAGACTTTGAAAGTGGTTGAGGAATTTGAATTGCGGGAAGAAATCTATTGGAAGCAAAAGGCCCGGGTTGAATGGTTACAGGAAGGTAATAAAAACACCGCCTTCTTCTTCAATTCTGTGAAGGATAGGAGGCATGGTAATTCCATTCCTTTTCTGGTGAATGATAGGGGTGAACGTCTTGCCTCATTTCAAGAAATCTCTACTGAGGCATCTCAGTATTTTGCTACTTTATTTAGGGAGGATTCACAAGGGGGCTCTGTTGAGGAAGCACAGGTTCTTTCTTGTATTCCTCAGTTGGTCTCCAGGGAGGCGAATGAGTATTTGATGAAAGATATATCTCTTGATGAGCTGGAGGGGATTGTGTTTCAGATGAAGAAGGGTAAAGCTCCTAGTCCCGATGGTTTCCCGATTGAATTTTTTCAGGAATTCTGGGATATCATAAAGTTGGATCTTCTGGCTGTTGTCCTTGAGTCCCAAAGGAATAAACAGATGCTTCGTGCTCTGAACTCCACCTTCCTTGCTCTCATACCCAAGTGTGAAGGGGCTGATAGGTTATCTCAGTTTCGGCCTATCTCTCTTTGCAATGTGGCTTATAAAATCATTTCAAAGTTATTGGCTGAGAGACTGAAGAAGTGGCTTAAAGTGTTGATTTTGGAGGAACAGAGTGGATTTGTGGCAGGTCGGCAGATTCATGATGGGGTTGTCATTGCTACGGAGACCATCCACTCCATGGACAACTCCCATGAGAAGGCTATGTTCATTAAGCTGGATATGGCTAAGGCTTATGACAGGGTTAGATGGTCTTTTTTGCAGAAGATCCTTGTTGCTTTTGGTTTTGGTGAGGAGTGGATCCATTGGGTCATGAGCTGTGTCACATCTGTTTCCTTCTCAGTTTTGATAAATGGAGATCATTCTAAACTTTTTGGTGCCTCTAGGGGTTTGCGCCAAGGGGATCCTCTTTCTCCGTATCTTTTTCTGCTTCTTGTGGAAGGCCTTGGTCGTTTGTTGAAAAGAAGGGTGGAGCTTGGCATCATTCAAGGTTGGCGATGGGGTGGAGACTTGCCTCCGCAATCTCATTTGCAGTTTGTTGGTGATACTGCCCTGATGGGGATGGCTACTGTTAGGGAAGCTACTAACTTGAGGCAGGTGTTGGACATATATCTTGTTGCTTCAGGACAATTGATTAATGAGGAGAAGTCTTCCATATTCTTCTTCAACACGCCGAGCCCCATACAGAGAAGAATTGCTAATATCTTAAGGTTTCAGATAGGGGTTCTCCCTTTGACTTATCTGGGTTTCCCAATTTCTGTTCGCCATCTTCCCAAGGGTTCTTGGCAGAATATTATTGATAAGCTCCGTGCAAAAGTTAATCATTGGACCCACAGATGGTTGTCCTTTGCGGGGCGGGTTCAACTTCTCAAGTCGGTGGTGCAGGCTCTCCCTACCTACAGATGTATGCTTCAGGTGGCTCCGATGGGTTTTCTGAGGGAGTTGGATTCTCTTGAAAGGCAGTTCTTATGGGCAGGAAGTTTGGCTTCTTCCAAGTGGAGCCTGGTTAAGTGGGATGTTGTGTGCAGCCCAAAGCAATTTGGTGGTCTTGGTCTTCGACAGTCTGCGTTATCTGGAGTGGCTATGGCTGCTAAGCTATTTGGAGATGGTGTGTGGAACAGGATCAGCCGTGGGCCAGGATATTATCTCATAAGTATTTCCCAGGGATTCCATGGCGGGGATCTACCTACGTTTACCCTCTTGAGGGGAAAGGTTCGGTGATTTGGAATACTCTTGGAAGTGCAAAGCTGTGGGAGAAGGTTTATTTTTAGATCGTAGGCGAGGCGAAGCTCTCTTTTGGTCGGATTCTTGGGATGGATTCCCTCCACTTACTTCTTAGTTCCCCAACCTACTTCCTTTGTGCCAAAGATTTCTTGAGGCTGGCTGGGCTAGGGTGAGTGACTTCAAGTCTGTTGCTTCTTTTGGTCAATTAGAGGTAGCTCATTGGAACGACCCCGCAGAGTGGCCAGATTTGGGACTTGCGGAAGAAAGTGTTGAGCTTCACAAGATTCTTCATAGTAGGAGTTGTAGTTCTCTTCTGGAAGAGAATATTCTTGCTTGGACCCATACTCCTAAGGGGGTTTACTCTGTTGCTTTTGGTTATTAGGTGTTATTGGCTC